>JAJEKV010000008.1:2358954-2455079 GCA_021234155.1 Isoetes taiwanensis
ACCCGTCCTGATCTTTCTCTGTATTTTTCTTCCAAAGATCATGAACGATCTGTTCTTTTCTTGCTATAAATCTATTCCCATTGTATTAGCTTCTGCCTTCCAGCCTTTCACACTAATGTTTTGTTTTAACTGCCCAAGGCATAAAATTTGAAGCTGAATTTCTCTCTTAGTTAAATTTGTAGAGACTATGGACTGTTCAGACCATATTCTTTTAAATTGAGTGCTCTGTGACAAATTGAGTGGACTTTGCATGATCTTCCCTAACTTCTTACCATAATTATTAAGTACTTTAGATACCTCATGGACTGAACATGCTTTATGTAAGTGAGGATGCTACTGTGGTGCGTGGATTTGTCTGCCACAACCCTCTTTCTTTTTTATTCCAAGGACAGATCATGTGATAGCACCTCATGGATCCTAAGGCTTCTGTGATGTGGTCATCTCTCTAGGCAACTTGTTGAATAATGGCCGGTCTTTTAATATTTTATATGTCACGAGTTCCATCTTTCTAGGCAGGAAATATAGGACTATACATAGCTCTTATGGACCAAAATTGTCTCTAGCCAATTACAAGGCAAAATGTTTACATTTAATTCAAGCATTTCTTTAATCTTCTACCAATCTTTAAACTTTGTCTTAATATATGTTTACAGATTCTCATGAAAGCGTGACCAAACATGCAATTCCAGATTTGAACAGCAAGGTTTGACTCTTCAAGAAGTTACATAAACGAGGACATGAATGTTGATGAGAATGACATGAAAGATGTGGGGGTCCAAAGGTAAAATGGTATGTTCCTATAGGTTCAGATTATTGGCGAAACAAGAAGGAAGAGTTTTATCATTGTATACAAAAATATCATGATCGTGAAGAAGGTTTTAGAGGGCGATGTCTCACATTGGCAAAGAAGATTTCTCTCAGTAATGGCCGTGGAAATAAACCGGATGAGCTTCTGCCAAGCATGCAAAGTCAAATGCAGAGTAGAGAGCACTTTCAAACAATGATTGGTGAGGATGGCCGGAAAAAGTTGGCAACAAATGTTGTCTCGCTTGACAGTCTCCAATTACCAAAGGTTTGTTGATGCTTCCACTTCACAAAGATGAGTGCCAGAATTTTTGAGGGTTTTTTTTGGAAGGGTTTAGAGGGTTTTTTAGATTGTCAGCATCAAATTCTTTGCCATTGGTTTTGAGGTGTAAGATGCAATTGAAGACTCCTACTATAGAAATAACACCGTATTAAAGTATATAGAAGTAGTTTAACGAATAGTTTGAAGGAACTATTGAAGACAAAATACTATAATCCACAATGTTATGAAAACCTGACACATGAAGTCCTCATCCTTCTACACACTCACATTCAGTGCAGAACGCTTCACGCCTTCTTCCTTCAACCTGAGATTCCCTTGAAACTGCTTGGCTGATTCTCGATAATACGAAGAATGCTAAGCACATGCTAAAAAGGATAAGTAGTACTACTCATAATTTCATAGAAGATTCCAAGTAAGATAATGCGAAGAGGTATCTTGATTTCGATCCTCTCGATGCGACATTTACTCATTGTCATTGAACCATCTCGTGGAGTAAAACTCTACACAAATTTCATGGTTACATTTCAAGCGAAGGAAAATGATCTATCGAAACAAATACATACCCGGCAAATTTCTTCGATCAAGTACTATATCCCGACATTACGCATTAGGCCTTTCTTCATTGACTTTCTGAAGCCCTCATTACAACTTCCAGAATGCTTTTCCCTGGTTTATACTGCTGAAGTCGCCCATTGATACCTCTCTAAGGTTCCGAAAGTTTCCGCCTCTTTGTAGTGTGTAAGCAAGAGGACAAAATGGGATGGGAGTTTGTTTCAGTGTAAACCATATAACCAACATACCCTTGAACATCACAACACATAATCTTCAAGAAGAAATTAAAGATTTTTTCAACAACCTAGGTTACCGTGGTTCATGGAGCCCCCATAACTATGCTAGAACAACAACTGCATGGTTTAACCGAAATGATTCCTAATATTTAAAGTGCCAAACAGTTAGACAATGAAAATACATAAGAGGTTTCAACAAACAAAATAATCAAGACTGCGACGCTAATCTTTGAGTATGCAAAAGGTAAGCAGGTTGGCATCTTCAGGAGTTTGCATTTAGCATACCAAAGGGATAAAAATGGACGGAAGTGGCTGGGAAGCCGCGAGCAGGCGTCGGCATGCCATTTTATGGTGGTAATAACATTGCAAAATGGAGGCAAAAGCCAAAGCCGCATTTAAACATTTAAGGCATTTAAAATACCAAGGTACTTGATAGCAGCCGCGGAACCGGCGTGATGGCAGCCGGAGAGGTAAAGTATGTAGAGGGCCGTAGAAATCATCCTACCAAATGCTCACCTTAGAGGCTCTATAGAATCTCTTGGAACTTGAGAGGAATGCCTTTGGATCAGCCTTCATTCTTGTGGCGTTCAAGCCCAGGAATGTAATTTGGTCTTTATTTGCGGCAAAATGAAATTTCGTGCCAGATTCCAACGTCTATTGCTTCCTTCATTCGTGTGAACAGAGTAGATTTATCATCCAATAACCCATCTGGCCAAATTCCATCATTGTTATCATCCCATATGTTAACCTTTGAGGTCTGTCTTAACAATTCCTTATCAGGGCAACTTCCTGCTGTAAATGTATCTAATTTACAAAACTTCAATGTAAGTCTTCAATGTAAGCTAACATTGAATTACTAATTCCCATTGCGTTGTGCCTGAGCCACTCCCCAAGCCGGCATTAAGTAGCACAATCCCTTCCCGAGGTTTAAACGTCTGCGTTAACCCGAGGGAAAAATCGTTTATCCTATTTACAAAGTAAGGATGTTTATTTCTATAACCTCAGTTCCTTTAGAAGTTATGATTCTCTCATTTCGATTTAGGTTAGAAATGACCTCAATTCCATTAGAGGATTTTTGTTCCCCTTTTCAGTTAGGGTTGGCCTACTTAATCTCTTTACAATCGTTAGTAAAGAATTTAGCAATTCTATGCATATCAATATCTAGATATTTTATCAATAAAACAATTGCAATAATAATAATATGGAATTCCAAATATAAAGTTTTGTAGGTCTTGAGCTTTGCCTATTATTCTTGCAAAGTTCTTTTCAATTCGTCCACCAAGACCCCGTATTCTTTTAGTTGTATCAATTTTTGTAGGTCTTGAACTTTGCCTATTATTCTTGCAAAGTTCTTTTCATTGTTAGTCCACCAAGGCACCGTATTCTTTTTAGTTGAATTGAATCTTAGAATACCATCTTTACCGATTGGGCCGGATGAAATTTAAATTTCACGAGATACCTTCGATAAGAGGAACTTCTAGTCTCCTTATCTTGATGGGTCAATATTTTCTCCGGTTCCAGCACCTCTTCATCATCTTTAATGTTGGGAGGTTCTGATTGCTCCATTCTCTGCAAAATCTCAGGAGAAATTTCACTTCCCTTATAGGGTTTCAGTATTCCCACATTAAAAACTGGGTGCAAGTTAGTCCATTTCCCATATAAATGTAAACGATAAGCATTCTCACCGACTTTGTCGTCAACTTGGAATGGACCGTAATACCTAGGTGCCAGTTTTACGTACCGGTTACCCATCTTTCGCAGACGCTTTTTGGGAAGATGAATCCAAACCCATTGATCCTTTTTATAAACAACTCTTTTTCGTTTCTTTGCGAGTTTGGAAGCCTTCAATTCCTGGCTTTTCTGAATTCGTGCTTTTACCTCTCGCAAGATATCTCAAAAAAGTAGTGGCTTCATCGGAACCGTGTACTTCTCCACCTAGTTTACGGGAATGGAGATTCCAAAGAATATCTATATACTACTTCAAAAGGAGTTCTTTGGGTAACCGAGTGCAATTGTGTTATTATAAGCAAACTCCAATAGATAAAGATATTCTTCCCAATTTGGGTTTCCTTTCAAAGAACATAAGATCTCGGCATATCTTCAATAACTCGATTAACAACCTCGGTGACCATCATCCGTTTGGGATGATATGCGATGGAAAAACTTTAAAAGTCGCGTGCCTAAGTTTTTCATAAGTCCACCCCTTAATTTGCTACAAAATAGGGGATCCCTATCATTATGATTGCATCCGCATCCCATGGACCTTAAATATTTCCTTTAAGAAAATCTTGCTTGCTTAAGGAGCAGATCATGCTAGATTTTACAAGGAATAAAATGAGCTTGTTTAGACAACCCGTCTACTCTTGTCCAAATTTGATCATTCTTGTGGATAGTCTTTGGTAACCCTTGAATAAAATCCATGGTGATATGCTTCCATGGTTTTTCCGGAATAGGCAAAGGCCGTACTAATCCGCAGGCTTACCAGTAGAAGCTTTTGTTATGCTTCGACATATTTTCTTACATCTCTTTCAAGCTTTGGCCAAAAGAAACGTCGTTTAACGGTTGCCAAAGTAGCCTGAAATCTCGATGACCGTGGAGTATGGAGGTTCATGACATTCCCCGTATAACTTTCAACCTGTATGCTTGTGTAATACAAGTACGATTTTAGATAGAATAATAATCCATTATGGATTCTATATACTGCCAAAGAATCTCTTCCACCCTTTTGTACCTGTATGCAGGGGAGTAGCAAAGGAGGGGTCATTCACATATTCTTCTTTCATAGGTTCCAAATCAACAAATTCTGCTACAGATATAGCTTGAATACTTATCCGACTTAATGCATCTGCAACCTGGTTCTCCTTCCCAGGCTTATATTCAAGCTGCATCCCCTCAAAATCCTTTATAGTGTCAATGAGCTTTAATTGCCGTGCATTGATAATGTCCTGTGTTTGTATATGTTTCAAGCTTTGCTGATCAAAACGAGCTACAAACTTGGATCCCATAAGATAATGCCTCCACTTCTTAAGCGCATGAACTAAGGCAATCAATTCTTTTTCATAAGTGTTATACTTTTGCTCTAAGGGTTTGAGCATTCGGTTGACATAAGCTAATGGATGTCCATCTTGCATCATCTCTTGCACCAATAGCATTTCCACTTGCATGCAACCGCAATTTGTAAAAGGTTTGTTCGGTCAAATGCAGCACTAACACCGGTTCAATTGCCATGTTCTCTTTTTAAAATTCGGAAAGCTTCCCTCGGCCTGATTCCAAACAAAGGGGTATCTTTCTTTAAAACCCTGCTAAGAGGAAGGGTTATTTTTGTGAAATCCTTCACAAATCTTCGATAGTAAGCGCATAATAACGCACAAAAGATCAGAAATCCTTGATGTTTTCGTAGAGGCCAATCAATGATAACCCTAATCTTTTGGGATCCATCCGTATGCCTTCCTTGGATATGATATGACCTAAATATCCAACTTCTTGCATAAAGAACACCGCTTTTAGACTCATTAACAAACAGCTTATTTTGCCTCGAAGGTCAAAAACACGGTGAAGGTGTTGCTTGTGCTCCTCCATAGTTCTACTATATATAAGTATATCACAAAGAAGACTACAACACTTTTCCCTAAGACGGTGCTAGAACTCTCCCCATAAGACTACAGAAAAGTTTCCGGAGCATTGGTCGACCAAAAAGCATTACACGAAACTCATAGTGACCAAAAGTTGTTCAATGCCGCTTTTACCAATGTCTTCTTCTTTTATTCGGATTTGATGATATCCTTATTTCAAATCAATTTTGCTAAATATGCAAGCACCTCGTAATTCATCAAATAGGTCATCTGCTCTGGGCACTGGGAATTTATCCTTAATAGTCAA
This sequence comes from Isoetes taiwanensis, assembly GCA_021234155.1. Taxonomy (NCBI): domain Eukaryota; kingdom Viridiplantae; phylum Streptophyta; class Lycopodiopsida; order Isoetales; family Isoetaceae; genus Isoetes; species Isoetes taiwanensis. The sequence goes on from JAJEKV010000008.1 coordinate 2,364,709, forward strand.
CTTATTAAGAGCTCTATAATCCACGCACATCCTATATCCCTTATCTTTCTTTTGATTAGGATAACAGTCGCCAAAAAGGTGAACAACTTGGCGGGTTATTAGTTGCCGCTCTAACATCTCTCTGCTTTTGTTTCGAAAGCTCTAATTTTTTGAAATGATCCACTCTATAAGGTGCCCTATTTGGAGCAACTTTTCTTGCAACTGTATTGCATGATCCTCTGGACGATGAGGAGGTAGATCTAAAGTTTCCTCATCTTTAAAGAGATCGTTAAACCGCCTCTAAAAAAGCACATAAACTCGAGAGGCACCTCGTGATGGCGGATCAGAATTTCTCAAGTAAATAAAGATGATTTTATTAACTTCTTAGCCCCGAAAGGCGTCAAGGGGTTCGGCTTGAGATGTGGAATCGTACATAGCTTCAAGGGTTGCCCTCAACCATATAGTTACCGTCTTTTCCTCAGAATTAGGCGTCATCATAATTGTTTCGCCATCCAATTCCTAATATCACATCCATAGTTCCTAGAGGAGCCACAATCAAAACTCTTTCCTCGAATATCGCCCCTATTTGGATAGGAGCTACCACATATTTATCTGCACCGATTCCTAGGACCTTTCAAACCACACCCACCATGGATTTTTGTTTTGCAAATCAAATAGGTAATCCTAATTTATACACCAAGTCCTGCGAGATAAAGTCATGTGTTTGAACCGTCATCAAGTAAAACAAGTCCACATCTTGACCTTTTCTCAACCTTTCATCTTAAACAACCATGCTTAGAAGATCCCAGATCGTCTTGACAAATTCTTTAGGTATGCAATTTGCAGATCTCCCTTTTCTGCTCCAATGGTCGCAAAGCTTTCCTTTATTTCTTTCCTCTCCTTCCCTAGAAGTTTCCGCCTATCTTCCACATGGTGAGATTGAGCAACTTGCCTTTCCTTAGGCGCGGCTCTTTAAACCGTGACTTTCTTTGTATTTTTATCTACCGGGTCGTATTCTTGGTGAGTTGGATTGATAATGTGGACCCCCACAATTATAACATCCAGGTCTTTGGCCCTTTACTCGTTCTGTTTTGGACTTCATGCATTATTAGAGCATTTTCCATTTCTCCCATTAAACCTGGTCTTCGCTCTTCACATCCCCTTTTATTTTCTTATCTCTTCTATTTTCAAATTTTTCACGCTTTGTCTTTTTTTCACGACGAAGGCGCCCTTCCCATATAACCAACTTACGGGTTCAACTTTTCGCTCTGCTCCTCTGCTTTAATTGCATCTTCCATGTTGACTGGTTCAATAAGATCTAACTTTCTGCAAATATGTCCTCCTCAACCCATTCACTAACTTCCTTAAGAGTTCGTGTTCACCCAAGTTCCCTAACTTGTGAACCTAGATGACTAAATTTCATGTAATATTTGGACCTTTGTTTCACCATCATCCCGCTTAACAAGGTCCCATTCTTTTTGCAATATCCCCGTAATAGTTTGCATGCAAATAATGGGCTTCAAATGCACTACTTAAAAACTGCCCATGAGTTAACCTCGCCGCATCAATCAAGGCCCTTGCCACCAAACTTGAGCTTGTTCATCTAAATATGTGTCCATGGCTTGCAGTTTTTCTTGTTGGTCACCGCTGTTAACTCTCTCAAAAAACTTTCCATATCCCCGTGAAGCTTATTACTTGCATTGGCTTAACGGACACTCCATACCAAGAAAGTATGGCGTGATCAACTTTTTCCAACCATTTAGGAGCTTTATCTCTTTTAGTTGGCGATCGGTTTGATAGTCTTCAAAGGTTATGGGTTATCAAGCACCTGTGACGGATTTTCAGGTGGTGGTGGATGAGCAGGTGGAGGATCTCTAGGTAATGGAGGTGGTGGACATTACCGAAGAAAACCATAGAGTAGAGCAATGCCTCCTAATTTATAATCGTAATCCTCCGGGATGTAGGCCGTGGTATCACTGGTAGCGATGAAATCGGGCGCTCTTAAGGCCCGGCCGATATTGCTCTTCGAGATATTGTAACGGCAGCCATCGCCGCGTGTTCAAGAGCCGGACCGCTCGATACCAAATTGATACAACTAAAGAAAGAACCACACTTCAAAATACAAAACCAAATAAACAAGTAAAGGTCTTCAATCTTTGAAGATCTGATATCCACCCAACCGGGCAAGGCTTTCTACAAGAATCGTTTCTTGTTGTACAAGCGCAACTAAGGGTTCTAACTTCTAGAATGCAGGCTGGCTCATCACTAACTATTGCAGACGCGAGTTCTTAGCACACCGGGATTTTCTCCCTCGATGAAGGAAACGCTTACTTTTATAGGGCCGGATCACCTATTTACGAAGAGCCTTTCTTAATCTCAAATATCAATCCAAAAGGTAGATAAACATTGGAAATAGCAGATCGGCCGGAAATAGCTTGGATTTGGCCTTTTCTGCGATCATTCGACCCTTCTTGGCTAAATCCGGAGACTCGATATGAGTCCCGGTTTTCAATGTTGAAACGGTCCGCTACCGGTTTCTCGCCACGTCAAGCTATAATTTTAATAAAAACCATTAACCTTTAGTTTATCACAATATTTTTACCCCATATAGTCGCAAGGGTTATATAAATGAAAATAACCTACCATTAACCACTAATTGCTAACATTGAATTGCTAATTCCCATTGCTTGGCTCTGAGCCACTCCCCTTCCATGACATTAAGTAGTAACAATGATAATCATGCTCAAAGTAGAAAACCATATAGAAGTAGAAAGCAGTGATAACAAAGAATATGTGGAAATCCAAATTCCAGAACTTGAAGAAATAGAGGCGTAAGAGTCGAGGGAATTCAACCCATGGAGATGGAAGAAAGAGGAGAGGTCTCATACCTATGGAAGGTCAAAAATTCAAAGAGAGATAATCTCAAAGAGTACACGGAATGCAAGCGGCGACCATCTAGGTTTGGGAGAGATGAGAAAGATAAAGGCACATGTAAGACCAATACACCATTTATGTTATGCACCATAGAGCTAGATCGTATGTTGAAGCTATTAACTACTTGGGATGCATGTAAATGGAAGGTAGCAATGGAGGAGGAGCTGGACTCATTGATTGACATGTACTTATGATCTTGTATCTCGTCCTAAAAAGAAAAGTGTTGTTAAAATGCAAGTGGATTTTAAAACTAGAAAAAGATCCCACGGGAAGGTTGAAAAGTACAAAGCAAGGACCGGTCGCATAAGGTTTTATTCAAGAAGAAGGTATAGATTATCATGATACATTTTTACCAATTGTTAAACTAACCAAGTTTGAGGACCTTGATAGCCCCCTTGTAATTGAGCATGATCTAGATCTTGACCATATGGATGTTAAGACAACTTTTTCCCAATGGAGAATTAGAGGAAGAGATGTATATGGAACGGCCGATTGGTTTTGAAGTGCAAGGAAATAAAGTATGCGCGAGGTTGAAGAAGGCGATATATGGGCTTAGGCAAGCAACAAGACAATGGTATATGTGCATGAATACCTTCTTGTTATCCTGAAGGGTTTGGAAAATTAAAAAGTGAAGCAAATTTGTATATAAAAAAGAATAAGGAAAAAATTTATATGTTGATGATTGTGTCATGTCGCTGCTGCTTCAAAACATTTGAGCATGGAGGTTTATAGCAATAAAGTCCGGAGTGCTGATATTGATTACAAGAAACGGTATATTAAGAAGATGCTTGATAACTTCAGATATGTGAATGCAAACCAATTCCAATGCCTCAAGTGGTTCGATAATAAGATTTGTAAAAAGTATGTGCCCTAGGATCCAGGAAGAGAAAAGGCAAATGAAAAAAAATACCATATAAGGAGCTTATTAGAAGTTTGCTTTATGTTGCCAATGCCATAAGACTAGATATTGCATTTGTGGTGAACTTCTTGAGTAGATATTTGAATAATCCAGTTGGGCACATTGGATTGTCGCAAAAATGTATTCTTCGATATTTAAAGGGGACTACGGATTTGGGAATTCATTACAGATGAAGTGATAGGAACCCTAAGATAGCGGGTTTTGCGTAATTATCCGTTATCTTGGATGCATTGGACCGAGATCTCTAAATGAACGGGAAGTCTATAACAGATAATGGTGCAGAAATTTCATGGTGTAGTAAGAAACAAAATTGTCCAACGGCCAAGTGCCAAATCGAGTATATATCCGCTTCATTAGCAAGTAGAGAAATTATATGGCTAAGAAAATTGTTGAACGAACTTGGGAGAAGTAAACCGGTCCGACTAAGCTTTACTTGTGATAACAAAATCAATGCTACATTCAAGGACAAAGCATTGATCTTCTCAATTTCATTTCATAGAGAAAAGGTGGCCGAAGGAGAAATTGATATCTATATATTCCTACCGGTAGATAGGAGGCGGATATTTTGACAAACGCATTGGGTGAAAGCAAACATACGCAATTTAGAAATGCTATTGGCATTGGGAATATGGCATTAAGAGGACCGGTAGAAATTACTAATGTTAATGCCATGTTCTCGCTTTTAGTACATAGGGCTAATGACACGTATTCACACACGGTTGTTATCAAAAGATAATAGAGGTGGTTTTTTAGAAGCGGTAGGTACAGTGGAGGCGAAAAAGCAGGAGATGGTGGCGGTGAAAAATAGGAGAAGAGACCGTAGTTAAAAAGGCAAAGAAACGATAATTGTGAGATCGAACATGTGCTAGTCAAGACCGCATAGGCGATGGAAAAAAAATCCGCCTTTGGTTGGATCGGAGATTAGCGGCAAGTCGTTGTGGTTGGATCGGTAGGGCTACGCATTATATTGCGTAATCGGCGATTAAAGTTCCTTGATACTTGATTGGGGTTGCGAGACCCAAACAAATAGTTTGCAGAGAAATAATAGAAGAGCAAACCTGAGTTCTGAAGAAAACCGTAAAGGCGTTTTCATTGAAATGAGTTAAAGACACTTGTAGATTGGTATTCGGTTTTGTGTGAAGTGATTTGCAGGAAGTTGAGTTCGGGGTTGAAATCTGGGTTCAAATCCTAGGCCCATAAATATCATGTTGTACTCTTATGTATAATATATTGCTCCCAATGGCCACATACATTTCAATGTATCAACATCTCCATGGAGCAACCTCTAAGCATACTAATATGCAAGCTACCTAGATGCCACTTGGTGGTTTGAAATGCATTTTAATATTCATGCATCTGTCGATTATTGATTTCATTATAAATAACAATGCTCTCTTGAATACCATTTGCTTCACTGCATTATGGAATATCTGGAAACATAGAAATAGATGTTTGTATGGTGGTCACAATTACCAACATGTTTTGGATAAAGTTGCGTTATTTTTTGACCTTGAACTAGCAAATTTGCTCAAAAAACAAATATGATGATGCTCAATTTGATCAACAATGGAATTCACTTGGACATTTTTCTGGCTTTCATAATTTCTTTAAGCTGAATTGTCAATATATTGGGAGATCGATCCAAATGACAACTAAAAAATCGACACGGAGAGGCCGCCAACATCGCCGTTGAGCTCCAAGTTCCATTCAATAGGGAATTGAAAAACCTAAACCTTTTTGTATATGCAAGGACCCTTGTACCTATATGGTGATTATCGATTTGCATGAGATGTGGGAGAGTGCATTGCCTGTGATGTAGTTACTTGCATCTGTTGGGGGGGGGGGTTGCACCTATCATATAGGGTACCTCATGCGCGTGCAAGGCGTCCCAAAACCCCTTGTATATGCCATAGAAACCTTCAAAAAACCCATTTCAGCAATATATTGAACTAGAGTCACTGAAAAAACCCCTTAGGTAGAGTATATGTATGGTTCAAGCCCAAAATAAACCCTTTTGGATCACTCACACTAAATTCTATGGCTACAACTATGTGAACTCCCCTTGCTTGCATCATGCACATCCAATGAAAGAAGCCGGATACTACTTCGCCAGATATTGGAGGTTAGGGGCATCCTAATGGATCGCGTTGAAGAAACGAGGTATGAAGATGGAAGCAACTGTGTATAATGCTTTAATTTGATGCATTATCTGAGAGCTATAAAGAAGGAAGGGAATCACACAATGATTGAAGGAGATATCTGCAGGTTATGTAGGAAAAAAACCCGATCAAACAACGTTGCATAACTATGATGGCAAGGCAGGTAGAACCAATGATGGGGGAAGCGAGCAGCATGTGGCAATAAAGCATATTTACTTTTTAGTGGGTTTGTTGGGATCTTATCTCCAGGAGATCATGGATGAGCACGCTCAACTATGTTCTTAGATACTGCATTAAAATTGAAATATATCATAATGTGACATTGTACAATTTCTTAGCATGCCTATTACTGCTAATGTTTTTCCCTGGAGAACCCTTCGAGGCGGAGGTTTTTTATTTTATCATAATATGTTTGCGGTACTCTCTGACTAGGTCTTATAGGCCTATTGGTCTCCATGGACGATAAAAATCCATTCAATTGAATTCAATTCTATTTTGATTTTTTTTATTGACGGGTATTTAAAAAAAAATCAGAAAGTATTAGTTTCTAGAGTACCTAGTGACCGTAAACTTTGCCAGATTTTAGGAACTGGACACTTGTCGCATGCTTTTACCCCTCTGCCTTTATATTAAAGCAAATGCTCCTTTCTTGCATTGATTAATGGCAATACACATCTTTTGCACATCCTATAGTTCCTTGCAAACAATGACAGGATAGACAATGAATTGCATTTTTTGTCTCTATAAAATGTATTATGCCAAGTGAGCAACAATTTACTCATGAAGACAATCAAAGTCTCCATGTGAAAAACAATATATACCGCGAGGTGAAAATGCTTCATATATTTGTTGATGTAGGTAATTGACAATGTCCACTAGTTTTTTCAATACATGTGCACTTCTATTAATTCTGGACAGTAATATATCTGTCGTGCTCTTTGTTTGAGTCCCATGGGCCTATTGGTCTTCTTGGACGATAAAAATAAATTCAATTTAATTCACTTAATAATCTATAATACAAACTAATTTGCAGCTATAAAGTTTTTAATTCTTTTGAAGCAACCAACGTCCTCTTATAGTAAAGAACAAGTATAATGCATAATGGCTATTAGTTCCTCTTGTTTGTACCACTAATTGCTTAATTTATATGCTAACATTCTTATGAAGAGCCACTTGCCTCCACATACAAAACCTAGGTCAATCATATCGGCATTTTTGACAATGGACGCGAAGGAAAGACCATTTCATACACAAAAGTTTTAGATGGGAACCGAAACCATCAAAGACTTAGTTTCTTCCTTCTTTCAATATTTTTGGCCATGGCCTAGTCTAGACTGAATATTCTGAGCTTATATTTATTATAGAACTTACGAAGCAATAAGGATACGTGCAACAACAAGAAGATACTTGATAGAAAGCATTCAGTATACTATGGCATCTCTAGAATGGAAATGCTTCCAACAAATTAGGGATTTGCATGAGAATGATCAAGATCCGACCAAAAGAAAGGGTACTCTTTGGATGTAAAACGATGATTTATGGTTTTATAAGAGGCTAATTTATGCACTCTTAGTAAAGAACCTTAGGAAGGAGATTCTATACGAATTCCATAATACCCTGCAAGCAAGGGGGAGGGAATGGAAGATATACAAATTAATTAAAAAACAATTCCTTTTTTTTTTGGTTGCCCCTAGGGGGGCAAACCCTTGTTTATGTGGGTTTGTGGCATATCCTAAGTATATGCTAGAATATACCTAGGATATGATGGTGACCTGCCCAAACCCATTGTTCCAGGTGGCGGTCATCTGCATTGGGTCGCTCATGTTTGTGCATCGATATGGCGACCCAGGCTGGGTTTCAAGTCCAAGTCCGCAAATAGGGCCTATAAACTCAAACAAAATGCCCTTGCATACTTGATGTAGAAGCTATGTCTTGGGTGCAAAATCGGTGCTGGGTAGCAGAAATCGTCCCCGGACCGCTTACAAGTGCTTAAAATCGGGCGTGTTTTAAATAATGACGTATGATTGATCAATTGACATGTAGGGTGCCGCGCCAAATGACAAAGGAGAGAATCATGAGCTTGGATGGTGCCGGAAACATGAATGCCCTCAGAGTCTCGGCCATATTCGTGGAATGGCGGACTTTACCCATCTTGAATTCAAGCAAAATGGGGCGTCTAATTGTTTCCAAGAATTGCCCGAACTGAAATTCAACAATTTGCCCTCACCAATTTTGCAATACGAAGAAATCCGAGAGATGAAAACCCACCTCTCCCCGCTCACTTTGCAAAGCCATTGATGCAGCAAGGAAGAGAGATCGAGGCAGAGATTGTATGCAAAGAAGGTAGCAATGAAGAAGAATTCTCTTTCTAAAGATTCGCCTTCAAAGAAGAATAAGAAATTGACCGAAAGGACCGAGAATAAGAGAAATTTCGAGAAATTTTTGAAGTATTCAACCAAATTAGTACAAATGTTGATGACAATGACAAAGGCCAGATCCTTGGACGGTCTTCTTTGGAGGGTTAAAGATTTACCAATTGCTTCTATAAAGAAATCTAAGCAGGTTACTATGGCCGAGCAAATGGTGAAGAATTTGAAGGAAACAATGCAAGAACATAAGTATGAGAGGAATCATGACATGCTTCGTGCAAGGAAGTCCACCGATAATGGCGTGAAAGAAAGGTACAAATGGTGTCAAGCCTATGAACCAAACAAAGAAGACTGATTGCTCAAAGATCCCGGAAAAACAATTTCAAATGCTTTTCAAAAAGGGTGCAAGCTAACAAAGGGGAAGGACCTTGGTCAATGTTCGAGGAGGAGGAAGCGAATGGATAGCATGTTAGATTACAATAGAAAGTTGTTCTCAAGTTCTGAGACGGAGAATACAAGAGTTTCTCCATACAAGAAAGATGTGATGAGGTATGTATCGAGACGTGAATAAAGATAGAACATCCAATTCACCTTCTTGAAGTCAGCCAAGTAAGTATTCATCCTATATTGTAGGGTTCATTATATGTAGCATTTATTTGGCATTCACACGATTTCCCTGGGTTGCAATTCTACCTCAGTTTAGAGAGGAGAATCCTCGATATCAAAATTGTATTGTAGACTTTGAGAGGTTGAAACCGAAGTTTTGTAAGGAGGATGCGGAAAGGCATACATGTTGTTGCATCTACCACTTGAAATTTGAATACATCATGCGATTGAACAACATGAGAAAAAAATTGGAGTTCATGACAATTAACCGCCATTGTGATATTTTGTGGCCCTGGCCCAGAATGTGCATCCAAAAGCATACAATCAAGTGCACCGATTTATGGAGACAAGTGGTCCGGACAAAAGGCGATGAGGAGTGGTTTGATCATAACCGCTGATGTTGGCGGTAAAAAATGTGGGTTGGATAGAATTAGAAAATGTTCACGAAAATGGATGGCACGGGTTCATTACTAGTTACTTACATTGGCGTGCCAATCAGTTTAAACGGTGTGTGTCATCATTTCCGAAGATACAATTGTATCTGTTATTGACTTTGCGAAAAATTACGATCAAGATCCGAATGAGCCCCTCAATGCAGCGGTATCTGCATACGCAAAGTTTCTATACTTGTTCAAATAACATATAGACATGACAAAAGTGTTGATATTCCCCGCAATGCGCAGAAGAAGAAGAATGTCAAAGAAGAAAAAAAAAAGAACGTAAGATTGGAGCGGATCGGGAATAGACTCAACAATGGTAGGAAGATCATAAAAGAGACTCACTTTACATTTCGATGATAAAGTGCATGACTCATTATTTGTGGAACACCGCCACAAAAGCATGCCGCATGGCTTAAGGAACAGGAAATAGAGTATGAGAAGCATTGGGTTTGAGTGATGGTCGCTCATCACAATTCAAGTCAAAGAAAACCTTTTTTTTCTTAGGCGTACTTCACAATGAATGACAAGGAAATAGTGTGGAACTACTTTGCCACTGCTCATGGTAAAGGTGAACATGATAGTCAGGTGTCTTTATCAAAAGGTCGCTAAGTAAGGAACAACTCAAACCCAATGGTGTGCAACCGAGGCATGCTAAAGATATTGTAAAATTTACGTGTATATATTTCAGCAGTCTACCGAGTTGATGAAACAGATGAGATCAAAAAGATATTTTTGGGAAATTGAACCTTCTTTGTTGTGGCAAACATGCAAGAATATGAAATTGAAACACTTAAAGGCACAAAGAAGATTCATTGTATCGACACTGCCGCCAGGAGTAGACCAAACAGGCTTGCTCATAGTGTTAGTATATCATTCCATATGTGGTGGTTCAATTGTTTTTGCACGTATGGATAATTTCAATTGAAAGAACACATGTCAGTTTCTATGCATGTCGGTGGAAAGGAAAAAACATAAAAAGGACGTTCTGGGTGTGACGAAATATGGCGAAAAAAACGCAAACTACCCGTCTGCTGATAGCATGATCGAATCGATCATTGAACTGATTGTTGTTGTCCTGGTGTTGACCAGAAGAGGATAGGATCCCGGTCCGGGTTCGCGACCGCTTGCTTGACCCGCGGGAGGTTTGGATTCTAAGAGGTTTGGATTGATTATATAATTTGATTGTCTACATTGAAAATCGCAGATGCGGGATTGATTGGCGATGCACTCAGTTGCAACCTAGTTTACATTTGTGCAGAGAAAAGTTCCTGTTTCTAAAGTATCACGTGACTTACTCTGAGTTCCAGCAGAAGGAGAGATCAGTCTTGATATCTGAAGATTGAATTCCGGCTCAGCTGGTAAAATCCTTGTATTAATTTCTGAATACATCGTGTTACAGTCAGCGTTGCCTTAAGTTTGGCTTTGTGAAACTATTTCTGAGATATAAAGTTACAGTCAGCGTTCTCTGTAAGCTTAGTTTAAAGATATTTGGCAATTTAACATTGGTATCAGAGCCATTTAGAAAAACATGACGACCAGGTTCGGAGCTGCCCGCTTAATGCAATTGGCGGTATTAAGTGGTTCCTGTTTTGTGTTTGGAAAACAAAAATAGAAGAGGTACTAAATTCAGAAGGTTTAATGGATATTGTTCAGCCACCGGAAGGACAGGATTTAAAGGAGATACTTGCAAAGCTTGGTAAAATGAAGATTGGAGAAGGTGGGAGTAAACCTACTGTAAGGTTCTGTCGTAAGTCGAAGTTAGCTCCGGTGGTATTACGATGATAGCAAGATTAGAGAAGCAAGAGGAATAATTGCCCGCAAGGTTGGACCTAGTATCTTGTTAAGATTGAGAGGCATGAACCCACAACAAATGTGGACATATCTTATAAATAAGTATGAACAAAAATCACCATCACAGTTGGATATTTTAGACAGAGAACTAAGGCTGTTAAAATATGATGAAAACGAGAACACCACTGATTTTTTCTCAAAGATAGATAATATTTTTGCCGATCTAGATGCAGCAGGAGCTAGGTTGAGTGACGAGTTTCAAGTTTTGGCAATAGCTCGTGCTTTTTCAAATTACGATGTGTTGTCAATCATGATTAGAACCACCACCAAGAATCGAGATGATGCAGAAAGATTGGTGCGAACAGAACTAGAACAAAAGAAGGTAGTAAGTGAAATAGAAAGTTCTGATGTCTTGTTTGTGGGGAAACCAAAAGGAAAAAAGGAATATGTAGAAAAAACCATTGGTCCTTGTTATTACTGTCATGAGGTGGGACATTTAAAAGTTGATTGTCCAAAACTAAGTAAAGAAATCTATTGCTATAATTGTGGTGGCATGGGCCATATGTCTTCAACTTGTTCGAGCCCTAAGAATTATATTGGTAGGAGTGCCGGTATCAATATAACTCAAGAAGTCGTAAATGAGAAGGACAAACCAGAACAAGATGATCAAGAGGTAAAACCTTTTGTTTTATCCACTTACATGGATGAATATTGCTCTAACTGTGAAACTGATGCATTTATAGTTGATAGTGGAGCTGAACGATCAGTAGTTAATTCTACTGATTATCTAGCAGATATATGTGCTAGTAAAAATTTGAGTCATGTGCAGTTAGGAAATGGAGATCTGCAGAAGGTGATGGGTAAAGGGATGTTGAAATTATATGATTTGCAAGGAAATAGGGTCAATATTTCCAATGTTTTGTGTGTTCCAGGATTATATAAAAATCTCATATCTGTGTGCCAACTAGTTGACTTAGGCTATGAGCTAAGATTCGATAAAAAAGGGTGTAAAGTATTGCTTGATGATGAACTAAAGTTCTTTGCAAAATGTGTGGGAAACCTCTTCCAGTTCTCAAATAGAGTCTTGCAAAGTATAAATATGTTGTCAGTTTCGTCAGCTTCAACTTGGCATAGCAGATTGGCACATACACATATAAACAATATCAGGTACATGATAAAAAAAGGGTTTATTCATGGAGTAGACGACACAGGTGAAAAGTTTATTTGTTCAGGATGTATGTTAGGAAAGTTAACTAGACTGCCCTTTAGCAGATCAAAGAAAAGAGCTGCAGGCCCTCTTGACCTTGTGCATACCGATCTTTGTGGACCTTTAAATGTAGAAGGAAGAACGGGTAAGAAATATTACATATCCTTCATTGATGATTTCAGTAGAATGGGAAAATGCTATCTGCTATCTTCCAAAGATAAAGCGCTTGATGCCTTTACACAGTATGTTAACGAAATGGAAACACAAACAGGGCGTAAGCTTAAATGCATTAGATCTGATAGAGGAGGTGAATATCTAGCAGCAAAGTTCAAACAATTTTGTGTTAAAAAAGGGATAAGAAGGCAACTAACATGTAGGTATTCTCACCACAACAAAATGGGGTCGTTGAAAGGAAAAATAGAACGGCTCTGGATGCTGTAAGATCAATGATAAAATTTGCAGGTCTGCCTAATTATTTGTGGGAGGAAGCAGTCAAAACGGTGTTCTTTATACAAAACAAGTTGCCATCAAGCAGCCTAAATGGTAATATACCTGAGGTAATTTGGTCCAAAGGTAAGCCAGGGTATGCATATGATTATTTCAAGGCTTATGGTTGTCTAGCATATGTTCATGTACCTGAGGAATTGAGACTGAAATTGGATGATAGGGCAGAAATAGGATTTCTAGTCGGTTATGATGAGGAATCGAAGGGTTATAGAATCTTTATACCTAAAACAAGGAAAGTGATAATTAGTCGAGACGTCATTTTTGACGAAAACAAATTTTATAAAGATAGGCATGAGGTCACAAACCTCAAGATTGAAAGTAAATATGATAGCACAAATGTTCATAATGGTTCAAAGAAGACTGACATTATTGACACAGATTCAGACCAAGAAGATGAAGCAGTCAATGAGAATATAGAAGGACATGACGATGAAATACAAGCAGAAGTTGTACCTGTAATGCAACGGAAAAGGAAATCGGAGGTAGAAAAACTCAAAGATACAGGTATAGACTATAATCCCGAATTGTATGGAAGATATGGTACAGGTAAAAGTAGGAGAATCGGAAAGCTCCCAGTTAGATATCCCTCCTTGATGGCTGTATTTGAACCTGAGACGCCTAAATCCTTTCATGAAGCCATAAATACAGAAAAGAGAACTGAATGGTTGAAGGCAATGCAAGAAGAGATGGAATCTTTTAAAGAAACTGGTACATATGAACTAGTAAAATGTCCAGCAAATAAAAATTTGGTTGGAAACAAATGGATTTATAGAGTCAAAACAAATGCTGATGGGTCAAAAAGGTTCAAAGCAAGATTAGTTGCTCAAGGTTTTTCTCAAAAGAAAGGAATAGACTATGATGAGACGTATTCTCCGATTGTGAAATTAACAAGTATAAGAATTGTTTTAGCTCTAGCTAATGCTATGAAACTTGATGTACATCATATGGATGTAAAAACTGCATTTCTAAATGCTAGTCTGCAGGAAGAAATATACATGAGGCAAGCTCCAGGTTTTGAAGAAGGAGAAAATATGGTTTGGAGGTTAAAACGTGCAGTTTATGGATTGAAGCAAGCACCTAAGGAATGGTACAAGTGCATGGACAAGTATTTGATCGAGCAAAAGTTTGAAAAGCTTAATAATGACGGGAATATATACATGTTGAGACATAAAGATAAATTCTGCATTATTGCTCTGTATGTTGATGATTGCATAATGGCTGCAGATAGCATACAATGCTTAGAAAAATGCAAGGAAATTCTAAAGCAAAGGTTCAAAATGACTGATCTGGGGGAATTGAAATGAACAGAGACAAAGAAAATAGAATGCTTAAGCTCTGTCAGACAAAGAACATAGAGAATATGATAAAAAGGTTTGGACTGAAAAACATAAAACCCAAGTGAGTACTCTATTGTAGCAGGATATAAAATCTCATGATCTTTGCCCATCATCGGGATGTGAAAAAGAAGGAAATGGAGAATATTCCATATAGGGAACTTATTGGGTGTTTGCTTTATGTATTAACTTGCACTCGTCCAGACATTTCTTATGCAGTAAATTTGCTAAGCAGATACAATAACAATCCAGGAAAAGCTCACCGGATTGCACCAAAAGAATCCTAAGATATCGAAGGATCACGAAAAGACCATGGAATTACATTCAATTCGATAATCGACCTTATTTGCTTATACTGACGCCTTGGGGCGGAGATCTTGATGCCAGAAAGTCTACTTCAGGTTATGCTTTAATACTTGCAGGAGGTATAATATCATGGAGGAGCAAAAAACAATCGTGTGTTGCCATGTCATCTGCAGAAGCAGAATATACCGCATCGTCCCTAGCTGCAAAAGAAATTGTTTGGGTAAAGAGATTGTTAATTGAAATAGGTATACCTCAAAACGATCCTATTAGCCGACCGATAGTTTGAATTGTATTGCTATAGTGCATCACGAGAAGACTAAACATGTCGAATTACATATTCATTTCATACGAGATCTTATCACTAAAAATGAGATTGTCATGCAATATGTGGAGACTTCATATCAAGCAGCAGATTTGTTCACTAAAGCCATGACGGAAACAAAGCTTACACTATTCAAAGAAATGCTCGGTATCAAATGATATGGCATGAAGGAGAAAAGAGGGAATAGCGGTGATGACGTCAGCAATCAGCGCCATTTTTCTTGATTTGTTTGTCCTATTCGATTCAAACTATTTTCTTGATCTTTCTGTGCTAATTTCTACTACTCTTTGAAGAAATTGGAAGATTCATTAATGCCACCTTGTAGGGGCTAGCAATCCACATGTTTCCCTCACCTTTTCCCATCGATGGACATCAATATCTTCACAATTATCAAGCACAATGGCGATTAACCTGGTTTTAAAGGGAACACCTGGATCTTTGGAACTCTCGATTACAAAATCAAAGACTTCCCCCAAGAGCTCTTCACCCCTGAATACTCCTTTGTTCCGAAGTTCATGAGAATTCAAGTCGAAATTGTTGATTCCTGGTTACAAGAATTCATTGGTAGAAAAGAAGTGTCGGCTACGTATTTTTCATGTGCATTGTGATCGCCCAATTTTATTGGCTCCCCGAAATAAGTTAAGCGAACCAAAGTGGGTTCGCCCGGGCGGAACCCGAAAGCCGCTGGGCGAACCCACTAATTCGCCTCCGCCGACTGGCGAGCCTACATGGCGGGAGCGAAATGGCGTGTTTTCCTACGGGTTAGGCACAAAGGCCCGAACCCGGGGTTAGTTGTGGTGCTTGGCGTGCGCGGGTCGCGGGCAGCGGCCACCGGTTCGCAAAGGCCCGAACCTCGGCTGGGAGTGGCGTTGCAGGCCTACCCAGGATCTTCGCTGGGGCGAACCCGGTGCGGTGGCCACAGGGCACCACCGACGCGCTCGACGCCCTTCCAATCTTGAAGGTAACCGGGTTAGGGGTTAAACCCCAACCAGTTAATAAATAAAGAGGCGGCCGCCATAGCCCGCGCCCTGGCGACCGGCAGGTTTGGGGTTCGCCATGAATTCTCGGGGTTAAGCTTAACGAACCGGTTGATATTAACTTCCTTTCGGTGCCATTGAAGCACCGCATTGTGATTGGAGCGACTCTAAAATTGTGGTAAAAGGTATTTTACGAGCAATGATTCATCCTCTTGTGCCGTTTCCACAATCGTTTTGGCCTTGAACTTGGCTCTCCGGCTTCCTTTTTTCTGAATTTTCTCATCCTCTGTTTCTTTTTAGGCCCCTCGTTTTCCCCCTCGCTCTTCCGCACGTTTTCAATTTGCTTTTGTAGTTTCCACCTGATTCTTTTCGGATGGAGCTTATAAGCAAAATTACCTAAATTTCTTTCAATTCTTCACGCCTTTGCTGATCTTGAGCCCTCTGCTTGTGTTGATCTCCTTAAATGGCTAAAGGTCCTTTCAAGAAAATCCAAAACATTTATTTTTTTTTGTGACTTTACTAACTCTTTCTCAGACAAATGAGACAATTCAATGGATCCCCTCTCTTTCAAGGTTCCATGCTGGGATAATTTGTCTAAGGACCCTGACTTGAGGGCCAACTACCATGCATGGACCAGAATCTTCAAATTCCGTTCCCTATGGAGAAAAGAGGCCTTAACGCACAGAAATGCTGGATGTTTCTCTCAAGAATGCTCTTGGATCAATTGGGTCTTTCAATCCTCCTTTCACAAGGAAAGCTGAAACTTTTAAGGGTATTTCCCCTGGATCTCCCCCTCCGTTCATGCTAAATTGAGTTCTTTTCATGAGTACCGTTGTTGTTGTTAAAGTCAATAAACATGGCATCAAACTTGATAAATTATGGGCTTTACTGTTTGAATCAATAAAGGAATCCTCATTAATGCTATCTATTGGCTCCATTCTCCTTTTATCATGATTGAGTGTGGTAATAGACGATCTGCAAATTTTCTACTCAACCATGGTCCCCTGGCTCTTGAATCCTTTCAAATTACTTTCCTCAAATGGGATCCTAAATTTGAAGTCACTAATTTGGATAAACTGTGTGTGGCTTCGACAACTCTTCACGGCCTTAATCCTATTTACTGGAATGAAGACTGCCTTAAATTACTGTTTGGATTAATTGGCTCATACATATGCACGGAATATTCTCCTTACAAACCCCCAAGATCTATTGTTCAAATTGATATATCCAAGGAAGTTCCAGTCCAAATCCCCTTCCTTGATGTCTTTGGCCAAAAAACCTCCCTTCCCTTAAGGTGGTCTGGTCTCATACCTCATTGTCATAATTGGGGTAAGGCACTTTTTTGGTATGAATCTTGCAAAAGAATTATCACCTTCAACCGGTATGAATGACGATCTATGTCCAAGCTGACCGACAAACAGAGAAGTCAATGAGAATAATATGGTCAATCAAAAGTCAACTCGTTGGTCCAAAACAAGTATGGGAGTCGATTACAAATGATGGATCAAAATTCTAGGAAGCGGGCTTCTCATCATGATGCCTCAAACAAAATCGGTGATATTGGATTTCCGGATATTATCTCTCGAAGATAATAGATTCCAGTGGACTAAAGTCAATGGCAGACTATAAAAGAATCCAAAGAAAGAAGAAGGTGAGGGATTCTCAAGATAACATGGCAACCTCTACAACTACCATCTAAGAAACATGATCAAGTCTTCTCCTTACCGAAAAGGGTTCTTCACAACAAATTAAGGTGTTGCATAAGGCTGCAAAGGATGGACAAAAAAGCAGATAAGGTCAGCCTTCATGAGACCTTAAATAAGATTATTTTGGAAGCCAAAACCTCTCGGTGGAAAAATGAGATCTCCTCATTTAACTTTGAAAAGGGTAAGAGTGGTTCATTAAACAAGAAAAGCAAACATGGCAAGGTCTCCCAAAAAAAGTTCAAACAAAGTAGCCAACCGCCGGTGATGAAATTGATCCTAGAGACACTTTGGTGGAGATTGTACCCGCCCAAATTTAACCTCTCTGTTTGTAATAACTTCAAGGTAGGCTGATAAGGTGGGCAAATCCTCCTCATGTCAACTCAATTGACTCCCAATCAAAATGGTAATACCAACCAATTTCAGGTATTAGCTAACCTTAACTCGAGTTAGATATGGATGTAATTTTGAGCAATTCCCATGACCTCTCAAACAAAAATTGTCTTTCTCCCATTATTGATATTTCTCTGTCTCGATCCTTTTCTTCCCCACACTCCACTATTATTGATGACATTCTTTGAGCAATTAGCTTCCTTGCAAGAAGGTCTCAACTCTCAATCTCGGCCAGAGACTTGCCTTTGGAATTTAATGGATGAAGAGATTGTACAAGATACTCCAGATAGAGACATGATTTATCAAGACAAAGGCCAAGACATTTATGAAGAGACTTCAAAGCTTAGAGATCTTGGCAATTTACAGGAATGTCAAGAAATGGTCGCCACTTTATCGAATCAGATTTCTTCACCTCATATTTTTTTTGGTTAAACTCACAATAATTTGGACCATTCTCCTCCAATAAATAAAATGTTTGAATTTATCCCTGGGGTGCTTTTGAGGATAGTGATGTTGATTTGGATGTCTTTGATATAGATAAAGAGAATTGGGAGGGAGATAAGTTTCTTCTGGCGTGCCCTCCTCCTCCTCGGTTATCTCCAAATCTATCTCTTCTCGGACTAAGAATTTAGCTAAGTCCAAAACTATGACACCCCCTGGCTGAGCTCATTAATCGCATAATACTCAAACTGCTAATACTAGAAGTAAGGTTAAGAAGGAAAAGGAAAAAAGAAACTTCATAGACACCTAACCTTTGATTTCCTTTTTCTCTCGATCCTTCCCGGTTTTTTCTATGAGGATTCTTTCTTGGAATGTAAGGGGAATCAAGGGCCCTATCAAAAGAAGGAGAGCTATCTCCCAAATTAGGAGCTATAATGTTGACATCATTATGCTCCGGGAAGTTAAACTTCCTAAATTCGAAATCTCAATCTTGGTGATTGGATTTTCCCCAGTGCCTTTTCCACGGATTGAAGCCTCCGTAGAAGTGGGGGTATTATCATGATCTGGAGAAACTTGAAACAGCTTTCTTTCTTTAATTCCCCCCAAGATGTGGCAAGGTGTTACCTTTGAATTTCAGGACTTCGACTTTTGGAGTGATTAATGTATATGCCTCCACTAACCCCAAAGATAGAGAATTACTCGACTGAAATTAACCTTTGGTTCTTGAATAATCCTATTTCGCATCGGATTATTGGGGGTGATTTTAACAATACTCTGATTGGAACATGAAGCTTGGCAACAAAATTAATATGTCCATTCCAGAGAAAATAATTGGGAGTCTCTAATATCCGACAATGCTTTGATCTATGTTCCCTCTTCCAACACCTCATATACCGGTCTAATAAACAAAAGGGGACAAAAGAGTTTTTTGTGCCCTTGATAGGTATTATGTCTGTAGCCCAAACTCCTCTCTCTGGGACAACTGCTTTGTTTCTAGTGATGAAGGCAATATAATCTCAGATCACCAGCCCCAATTCCTTTGCACAAAGCAGTTAACTCAAATTCCCAGAGAAGGTAATGTCCCCTACAAATTTAAGCGTACTTTGCTTGAGAATGATTCCTTTGTGAAAGACTTTAGGGAATTCTATTTGCAAATTTCTGAAGAGAGAAACCAAAGACTCCATGAAAAGATTTTATGGCAGAATTAAGAAGATCAAAAGCTGGATAAAAGATTGGTCAAAAAGCAAGCATTTGTCCAAGATCAATGAGAAGGAGCAGTTGCTTTCCAAAATGAGGGATATTAGATCTCTTCTTCAGGATGATCCTTATAATTTAAACCTACAGATTGGGGAAGAGCTCTTGGAAAACTATTTGAAGAGTATTGAGGAAGTGGAAGCTAAGAGTTCAACTATAAAGTGTAAAAATTAAGTTCAAGCAAGGATATGGACTGGGATGGCGGTTCTAGATTTTTCTTCAAAATGGCTAAAGTCGGGCTCCTAAGGAACTCCATCACTCAAAGTTAGAACTGATGGGGTTGTTAGTAGAAGATCCCAAGCTCATCAAAACCTTTTTTCAGGATAACTATGCTTCCCTCTTCTCCAAACTGCCTGCTAATCTCATTGACTCAGTCAAAGAGAAGAGTTTTCTAGATTTGCTGGATAAGGTAATCCCCTCTCCCATTGAGGACATGGATGGTTCCTTTGTGGCCATTCCTGGTGAAGATGAGATTTTTAAGGTTTTAAGTTCTTTTGGTAAGAATAAGTCTCCTGGACCTGATGGCCTTCCTTGTGAGTTTTTTATCCACTTCTGGGAAATTCTCAAGCATGACATTGTTTCTTTGGTTAGAGGTTTTTGGGAGGTCAATTACCTGCATCCTTCCATATCAGCTGGCTTTATTTCTCTTATTCCCAAAGTTGACAATCCTTCTACATTCTCTGATTGGAGGCCTATCTCCCTGACCAATACCTCCTACAAGATCTGTGCTAAAATCATTGCTAACAGAATCAAGGATTATCTACAGAGAAATATCTCCCTTCATCAATCTGCTTTTCTCTCTAACAGGTTTATCCTGGACAATTATATCACAGCTATGGAAGGTCTTCATTGGAATAGAATCTCCAACCAAAATTGTGTTCTTCTCAAGCTTGACTTCAAGAAAGCTTTTGATACTGTTAGATGGGATTTCCTTGACCTTGCTTTGTCTAAGATTGGTTTTCATCCCAAGTTGAGACTTTTAATTCAGGGCTTGAATGTCTACTCCAACTCTGCTATCATTTTGAATGGATCCCCTACTCATTTCTTCCCTCTTGCTCGAGGTGTGAGACAAGGTTGCCCTCTTGCTCCTTATCTATTTCGATTGTGGTCGATGCTCACAAGGGCTATAATTCATTTCAAGGATCTTGGTGAACTTAAGGGTCTTAAGATGCAGCGACAAACGATCTCTCTCTACTCTTTCCCAATATGTTTGATGACACCTTTGCTTTCTTAGATCTTTGATATCTCTAATATTGAGTTTTTCTTGATATAATTAAACAATTCTCTGCTGATCCGGTGTTCATTTAAATCGGCCAAATGTGTGTGATCATTGGTGATAATATCCAACCCAATTTTGCTGATATTAAGGTTCTAAATTCCAACCAAAGGCCTACTCTTCTTAGTATGCCTTTATCTCTAAATCCTAATCTGAAAGGTCTTTGGCAACCAATCATTGATAGAATCAAAAAGAAGTTGAATAATTTCAAAGGTGGCTTATCTCTAGTCAAGCGAGAACTTTAATTGCTAATTACGTTCTTGCTAGCTCTCACATCTACTTTTCTTCTGCTCTTGTGGCTCCCAAAGGGCATTTACTATGAGATAGAGAAAACAATCAGGAGATTTTTATGGAGGGATCTCATAAGGTTGGTTGGAAGTTTGTTACCAATCCTAAAGATCCGGGGCTTAGGGTGCAAAATCTACATCCGCAAGCTTGTGCTCTTCTTTGCCGTAAATACATCTGAAATCCTTGCTGAACAATTCAAGTTCTTCCTCTCTATTCATTAGATCTTGGCTGCTTTCCTCTCATCCCGAAGGTCACCCCCTCTATTGGCCATATTCTTCCCGATTCATGCTTTAATGTCCTCCATCTTTGGTGCTAATACTTCCCCTCTTATGAGGAACATTATTCATGCTTGGAATAAGGTGCATCTTTGCCTTTGATTATGCTCCCCTCGATTTGAACCCGCACATGTCAATTTTCTCGGAATCCTATCCTCAAGAATCATCCAAATAAAGTTCTGGCTTTGAGACATCCGAGGGTGTACAAAAAGTGGTCTGATTATGGCTTCAAATTTATACAAGACCTATACATAAACAACAAGTTGATTTCTTGGACCTATCCGAAGAACACTATCCATGGTACTTCAAGTGATAAAAAGATTTATTTTCACATAAAATCTTGTCACCTCATATCACGGGTAAATAATATTGTGCCAAGGGCAACTAATTGGACTCTGGAGGGCAAATCTCATTACAAAGTTAGCAAGATATACTCTTTGATAAGTAAAAATGATGAACCCTCCAAGGCAAGTTCTAAGTGGCTTATCTCAGAGGAAGAAAGCAAAATTTTGTTCAAGGAGGTCTGGAACTCCTATTGCTTCCCTAAGACCGTCTCTTTATCCTGGCCGATAGCTAATAAAAGTGTCCCCAATTTACAATTGCTTGCCATTAGGAATGCCGATATTTCTGCTCTTTGCCATCTTGGATGCAATAGGGAAGAAAATCTTGAGCACATTTTCTTTTGCCCCAAGCTAAACCCCTTTTGGTCTTGGTTCTTTGATAATCTAGGACATCTTTACCCTAATAGGATTCCGTAATCTGTTGTCTTATATTCAAAATAAGTGTGCCTTTGCTAACTCTCTAATGTTTATTGCTCTCTAGGGAATGTCCGAAAGCTAGAAATAGAGTGGTTTATGGTATGAAAAAATTCTCAACTTTTTGGATCAAGGTCCACTTTCAATTTGATGTTAAGTCCATCGCATCGCCCATAAAAGGAAATATGCAAATAAATACAAGGAAATGGAACTCAATTGGTCTTTTTTCAGGGTCTTTTGATTTATTTGCATCCAATCTTGGTGTCATCAATTCTAATTCCATTTTTCATGATGATGCTAGCTTACTTGAAGATATGTAAAACTAGTCCTGGGGAGATCAAGACACCTTCTTAAGAAAGACATTGGTCAAGATTTCAGTGTGTTATTTAGCAATATGTCTTTGGTGGAGCAGAGGCAAGCAATAGCATCAAGTTAGTAAGATTATTCTACTCAGAGGAAGTGGTGCGGGTTTACAACATGTTGACTTTCTCTCCATGTACCATCACTTCATGACAGAGAATCGGTTCTCAGGGATACGAGGGAGCGATGTACACACATAGAATGTTGGCAGATCTATATGGCTCCTTGCTCTGTTTGAGTGGGGTTGATCCTTCTTGCATTGAGGAGATTGTTTGAACGTGACCTTGCGACGCTTATACCTTTGATTCTCGCTCCTTTCTATGCTTACTTCAATTCTAGACTTGACTCAACATGCCTTTAGCCTACCTTCTCTCTTTCATCCATCTTGAACTCATTACCGCCCTACCGGTCATCAATTGCTCAATCTTATCTCTTAATCTGGCTGGAGTTTTTGGTTGATTGTTACAGTCCCGTGTTGGTTGGGGTCGAGATTCCTCCCTCTCTATTGAAGTCATCTTTATCTTATAAGTTATTTTTGAGAAAAGTTCACGATTTCTTGAAACTTGACTAGCATCACATATGTTGAGCAATACATTTTGTATTTATGCTACATAATTCTGGTGATAGACCTTGCTAAAATGTATTCTGCGGCTTTAAGCAGAATCATGTACTGTTTTTCTTGATTAATGGAAAAATCAACTCTTACTCTCAAAAAAAAAAAAAAAAAAAAAAAAAAAAAAATATGGCATGAAGGGAAAGTGTTAGTATATCATGCCATATGTGGTGGTTCAATTGTTTTTGCATGTATGGATAATTTCAATTGAAAGAACACATGTCAGTTTCTATGCATGTCGGTGGAAAGGAAAAAACATAAAAAGGACGTTCTGGGTGTGACGAAATATGGCAGAAAGCAAACGGCCAGTCTGTGCAGTCTGTGTAGCAGATCGAATCGATCATTGAACTGATTGTTGTTGTCCTGGTGTTGACCAGAAGAGGATAGGATCCTGCTGCAGGTTCCGCAGCCGCTTGCTTGACCCGGCAGAGGTTTGGATTCCGGAAGAGGTTTGGATTGATTATATAATTTGATTGTCTGTTGAAAATCGCAGATGCAGGATCGATTGGCGATGCACTCAGATGCAACCTAATTTACATTTGTGCAGAAAAAGTTCCTGTTTCTAAAGTATCACGGACTTACTCGAAGTTCCAAATGAAGGAGAGATCAGTCTTGATATTTGAAGATTGAATTCGCCTCACCGGGTAAATCCTTTGTATTAATTTACAATACATCGCGGTTACGCCGCTTGCCTTAAGTTTGGCTTTGTGAAACTATTTCAGATATAAAGTTATAGTCACGTCTCTGTAGTTTAGTTTAAAGATATTTGGCAATTTAACGCTGCTAGATATTTGGCAATTTAAGACATAGATGCCCATCATGTTTCTCGCTTGTTTTGCATGGATCGAATTGGGACTCCCCAATCAATACAATAGATTTGGAAAGTGGGAGGTAACCCGACTTAAAACCGGTGTTGAGAAGAAAATGAGACTCTTGAACAAGTCAATGAATGGATCAGTAATTTGATAGAGGTAGGTGACAATTTTGCAGTGGATGCTGAGGTAGACAATTCAGAGGGTGTGGACGTCTACATCCTCAAGTGCAATGTAACCCAAATGCACACTTGAAGATCCATACAAAGATGGATGGGGGCAAAAATTTGGAGTGCATGAGGTTATCTTAAGTGGACAGTATTATCAATTCTTGGGTAATTTCAAGTACATGTTGCTCATTAAACAACCCGAAGCCTCCGTGCACAGCCACGTGGTAAGATATCCTAAAATTGATATGGACAAAATAGAAGGCACAGACATGTACAAAATTTCACAGGAGACCCATGAAAAAATTATGGCCAGTCTCCCAATAACATTGTAATTCTTTGACACTTAACCAAATTGATTTAATTCTTTGCAAGTGATTTGTTGTTCCAGCACCTAAGCATGTAAGCACACATTTGTATATATATTAATAATAGTGAGGATGCACAAGGGTGGTGTGCATGGACACGCACTTCGAAATGAAGATTGAATTGTTGTTTAAGAATGTACATTTGTGACATTGGAATAACATTCACTTATTTATTTTGGTACCATCACTATCCCAACATTCTTGGCAAAAATATAGTGTCAAGGCATTTCCTCGATGTGACATGTGCCAATTCCAATGGTCATACGAAATATTTAAGCCTGGTTACGAATTAATTGTTCTGTCACAAGGCGTGTGAGGTTTTTCGTACACGGACACGCCTAAGCATAGGATTTAAGCACTAGGCGCCTAATCATAGGATTTAAGCTCTTCTTACAAGCTCACGCTCCGCTTTAACCCGCTTCTTACGCAAATCCTCTTCTTCGCCCATTCCGCTCTATTTCCTAAGCACCATGGCCTCTCGCTAGTTCAAAGATGTAACGGAAATAAAGCACCCCAAGATGTGCTTAAGCGTGTGCTCGAGGATGCGGACGTCGCCCACAATACTGAGCTGTATTTCTTTGAGATGGTTCTTCCGGAAGCAAATCGGACACCGAGGACCGTGGAGGAAGAAGAAGGTAACTTAGTATTCTTTTGTTTTGCATTTTTTTTTTTTCTTTTGTTTTAACTAAATGCTTTCTTTGTTTATAGAAGTTGAGCAGGAAGTGGAGAATTCTGAAGAGGAAGAGGAGGAGAATTCTGAGGAATCTGAGGAAGAGGGGAGGATGAAGAGGAAGAGGAAGAGCCCGATTCTGAGGAGGAAAAACAACTGATTTTTGAGAGTCACTACTGAAGACCACCCAAAAAGGCAAAGGAGGAGGGAATTGAGGAGAACGCTTGGAGGAGCCCGGAATCAACCCAAAGCCCCTGAAAGCCCTGAAAGCCTCCCTCGAAAGCCCGAAAAGCCCCCAAAGCCTAAAGCCCGGCCCCAAGCCCCGCCCCCGACCCCGAAAGCCCAAGCCCGAAAGCCCCTTAAGACCGGGCCTTATGGCCTTTTTTGTAAAATATTTTGTTTATATATGAAGTTTTTGTCTCTAGCACTTTGTTCTTTGTTTTCATTTTTTTTCTCTATCAAATGTTCTTTTTGTCTATCAAATATATGAAGTTTTTTGTCTCATCTACTTTGTTCTTTGTTTTGTCTCACATTTTGTTTTTTCTATTATGTAAAGAATGAATTCATTTGATGTTCTTACTTCTATTATTCATGCAGGTGACAAAACATTGAATTCTTGTACAGTCCATTCAAATTCTGCTTGAATGTAACAATGCTCTAGCTCAAACACTAAGCACTTTAATTAGTTTCAAAGAAGCTTGTGAGTAAGCACCGGTTAACACGAGCACTTATGCAATGAAATGAAATAGCTTTAAACAGGTTATATAGCATAACAGTAAGCACTGCACCTTAACTGCACCTTAACTGCATGACAGTAAGCACTTGATGACATTAACACTTCTGCAATGGCTTTCTAGCGTTAAGCAACTACATAGTAGCCGCCAATGATAACATGCTAAGCAAGACGACATTAAGACTGCACTGCACTAGCACTTGCAAGCAATTTTTTTAAGCACTTGATAAGTTTTAAGCACCCCTTGCAACAAGATTGAACTAGATATAAACAATATAGCAAAACTTGTAGACAAGTCTCGCATTGAACTATATAAACAATATAGCAAAAACATTCTTAAATTAATATAAGATAAAGATGGTACATGAAAAGTGTAGGATTCCTTGGCCTAAATAAATGACAATCAGGCCAATAATCATAAATGTCTCAGGCTTAATCACAAGAATGGAGGATAACAATCTTCATCACCATAAACCTTCTTCAATTCCTCATTCACAAGGGTGCACAAACCGCAATTGTTTTCCGAAAAGTCTTTCCAAGCATCTTCATAATCTTTCTATCCGTCATAGGCCGGGGCATGCAATTGTGTGTGTTCTTCACCAAGAACTTCATTTTTTTCTCGTCTTGGCCTGCAAGATTCCTTCTATCTTTGGGGTGAGTACTGTTAGCACTTCATCATAGACATCCATCTTGAATGCAGGTACTAGCAGAAGTTTTCAGGGGCTGCTAAGGTAAGACTTGTATAATGAATCATCAAGAAGCAAAGTCTTACCTTTGAATCTTGGGTATGACTCATACATTTTCCCAAGTGGCTTCATCATGACTGACAACCAGGGTTTGTCGTGGTGGGGAAAACTGGTCTTCACACATTTTTCCGCCCCCATACAAATAGAAATCATTCCCTCAAATCGACATAGTACTTGCAGACATCTTCCACATTAGAGAGTTGCATTGATGACCATATACCAACACAACACTTCAGAACAAAGTCTTCGAAGAACACCGCTCGGTCCGAATATCACTTTCTTTCTGCTAGTGTATGTCATTGTCAATCCTGATTCCAAGCGTATGTGTTCATTTGCACCAAAAGTTTTTACCAACACACCATTTAAATCCAAGACAATGAGTTTATCTTTTGCTGCCAAATCAATATTTAGTACGTTGGAACATCCTGAATACCTACACAACAGGAATTATTACATGAATAAATAGATGAAAATGAAAAATGGGTTGAATGTGGAAACCTTTCTATATCAACAATGCCAGGATTCTCGACCTAACAGAATCAACTGGTAATCCTACAATGAATGCAACAAAAGAAAATAAATAATATTCAATGTTTTAAGCAACACTAATTTGTGGCCTTGGCCAGCACTTCCCACACTGACTTTCCAGGTTTTGTAAGGGCATCAATCACTTGTTGAAGATCAGGCTCACCTGAAACTTGAGGGCCTGATTCTGCATTTTCTTCAGAAAACACTTTGATAGGTGTGGTGTCATGATTGAGATCGCTTCGCATCTTTCAAGGTCTTTGCTTCTTGTTCTCTTTCTTGTAGCCCTAACAACTTCTTTGCTATCCTCCGCCTTACCCCTCTTTGTTCTTCTCGCCTTTCCTTTTGACAAAAAATCACCCAATTTGCCCTCATCCAATGGAATTACCCTCAACTTCCTTAAGTGCTTCAGCAGGTACACTCGGTCTGTTGTTTTTCCACAACCCGGTGTGGTTTACAACCGATGCCGTGGTTTACAACTTCTTCTATAGCTTCTTGGACCGTGGTGGTGGTTCTGGCTGTTACATTCAAATCGGGCCACAATTGATCAGATTCTATAGGACTTTGCGTGTTGTGCATCTTCAAATGAAGCCAATGTCCTTCTTAACCCCCAGAGGTTGAGACCTCAATTGCGTGACGGATTAACACATCCTTTTTGGTGTACTATTTGAAGCACCTGCAAGATGGCCAAAACCTAGCTCGCCAAATACACCCTCCGCACCTTTCCGTGGCAACCATGAATACACCGTCCTCCTCTCAACAATGAAAAACAAGCTATATGATACTCATGTTGGCAATTCAATTGCTAAACTTAACATGTAAGCTTTAGTGAATTCCGCACACATGTTGCACATGTATAAAATGGATCTTGCACTAACAACTTATCTTGTATAATAGTAGAAATGCTAAATGTTGCAGAGTATCCATTTTCGCCTTCCACAAATTGTTTATGTAGAAATGCGTATGACTTCTTCTTCTTGAGAACTTTTAACTCCTCCTCAAGTTTGATTTTACATTTGACCCGCTCATTAACAGATGTAGGGTTCATTGCTTTTTGTACCTTGTTCCTCGTGCCAAGTTTCCATCCGATACCGCTGCTCCAAATCTTTAATTTCTCGCCTCCAACTCACAGCTTTGATTAAGCTTGAACTCCTCCTTTTGTAGCCTTGTGGCCTCGCCTTAAACCGTTCTCGGCCTCCAACATCATTTTCTGTACTTCGGAGGCCTTCTCATTGCCTTTCAACTCACTTCCCATCGCCTTCCAGATTCTTTGTGATAAGTAAAATTGCTTTTCCAATCTCGTATGTTGCATTCTCTAAGGTTTTTATGTTTTCATCACATGCAATCGATCTCATTTGATCCAAATTTGCCACCTTTGGCCTTGCCTTCATTTCCCGCTTTTCCTAACATGTGCTACAACATCCGCCTCTGTTTTACTTGTCTATTGTTGTGGTATCTTTGGCATTACACAAAGAAATGCAGCCCGCTTTTACTTTTGTGTTCCTCAAAAAACTATTGATCTAGTGCAATTTTCAAACGCAAAAGCAAGGGGCGATTTGCTTTCTTACTTCTTTGTTGTGACAATTCTTGTAGATTTTTTTAAGAGTGTTTCCAACTTCTCTTGAAGATGCGCCTTTGCACGCAGTGCCATTTTATCTTTCCCTTTGTTCAACTTCTTTGTCTAAAACAGATTCCCAATCTCGATCCGCGACATTATTTTCCAACCAAGTTTCTTTCGCGGGGCTTCACCCCGAATTGTACGCAGAACCTCTGATGTTTGAAAATCATCTCAAGGCCCATGCCTCCATCATCAACAATCAAACACTGATCCGAGTTTTTGCTACCAGGGGGAAAAGGAGGGAGAAGGGTGTGATCGGCCGAGTCCCATGAAGTTTCAAAGACTTAAAGTGCTTAAACGCCGCCAAAAGTTGTACCCCACTAGCGATTTTACACCCTTGCCAATGGATTCACAAATTCAGAACTCATTTCTTAGGTCTTTTTACGCATTACCTAGGCAAAGATTTTCAATAGTCTCGGTAGAAGAACAAGGACACCGAAAAAAGGTAAGTCTCTTTTAAATTTTTAATGAGAAGAAGGCTCTAAATACATCTCTTGCCAAATGTGCCCCCGCCCTCTTTTGATCTTTCCTTTTATATCATGTGGGTTGTATGATTATCCCACTGTAAATATTGGCTCCAAATGGGTCAATGACAACTCGCTCACAATATAACTTATGCACCGGATCTTTTCTTAGGGCAAGTTTGCTCGAAAGCTCCTCCCAATATTACTATGGTTTTACGCTATGCCTTGATTCTTTTGCAACAACACTTGCACCAATAGCTAATATATGTTGTCTCGTATTTATAGTCTATACTAATGCTGGTGTTGGCTCTATAAAGTGATCGATTCATTAGATGTTGTTGTTCGTGTCCGTTTGAAGTTGTCCTGTTAGTTTTATGATGCAGATTTTTCACATTCAATACTTAAGGGCTATTCACATTGTGTGTTACATAATCGCAAGTTGGAAAATGCAGTGTTAGATGCACGCGACCCTCAAGGTACTGATCGTCCATCTTGAAACGCATTTACTTTAGGAAATTGCAAGCACAAGCATCTTATATTCTTATTGAACAAGGTAAGTTTAATCTCGGATAGTTTCTCTCAAACGTAAACATAGCCTTAAATTATTTTCATTGGTTTCTATAGTGTGACTTGGTGCCATCGTGGGGCGTCCAAGGGCGGCTCCATGTTCTTTGATCGAATATCCAACACTTGCATTTCATGCTAGTATTACTTAACCCCTTTGGCAAGGTAATATTGCCACTGAATGCCACGAGGGCTGCTTTGGGTTGCATCACTCAGCCTCATCTTCTCTTATCTAGGGTTCTTTTCACTTCTAAGGTAGTTTGCAAGAAGCACCCTATATCTTTTAATTTTTCTTGAAAGGTTGAACGGTATGGAATCTTTTATTTTAGGTGTCTTTATACTTAATATGATATAGATTTATGTCAGGTAATGTCCGGTTGGGAAATCTGAAAGATGCAACGGAATATATAGGGAAGGTTCTCCAAAGATGTCAAAAAGAATATTTGAAAGAGCATACAAAGTGCAAGAATGGTAGCGTATTTGAACTTAGTCTGAACATGTGTCTCCATTTTTAGTATTTAAAGTGCAAGACTTATGAAAGGTGACCCTTAACTTCTCTCGTGCTTTATAACGTCCGTGCAAGATGATGAAGATTGCCTAATGCAAACCGTGTCGCCAGACCGGAAAGCTATTAAGGGTAGGAAATTATTCATCCGGTTTAAGTTTATGGTCACAATGATTATTACCGGATCCAAAGTGTTTTCTTTATTGTGGTGGAGAACCGGATCTTGCAACTCTTTGCAAAAATGGTGCTCCACGATTGGCAGAGGGAAGGATCCCCTTTTTGTGCCCCCACCCAACTGGATAAAGTTGAAGAATCAGCATAATCGCTCACATTGCGGGAGGATAAGAATAGAATAGAATAGAAGAATGGACTTACGAATGAAAGTGCTAAATCATTATCTGGTGTAACTGTCAAACAGGATTTGAAGAATGTACCTATAAAACCTTTTTGATCCAGAGGATGAAAAACTACAAGACACAGGAAATTCAGAGGGAAGATATAAGCAACATAGAAGAGGCGATAGTGAATATGATGAAGATGTTTTAAATGAAAGTGTCATTAAAATAGAATAGAATAGAATAGAATAGAATAGAATAGAATAGAATAGAATAGAATAGAATAGAATAGGTTTTTAGCGTCCAATTGGCCTATGGGACCCAAACAAAAAGAGAGCAGCAAGCGTATTACCCATGTGAAATTAAAAACCCCGCCCCAAGGGTTTTCGAGGGAAAACCTTAGCAGCAATAAGCATCTTTGCACACCGCATAAATTGCATAGGACAGTTCAATACCGTCCCCGTAGGACACAAACGAGTCCGCATCCATAACCTCCCTCGAGGTATGACCCCAACAAACCCATCGACGCCAGAGTCAATAACTCGATGCAACGGCTGGGCCGTGCACTAGTAATCGAACATATCGCTTCCTGATATGGGCAAATGCTCGGCAGATCTGGATGGCATGACATTCATCCTCAATTGCTCGGTGGCAACACCGGCAAAGCCTTTGCTCTCGTGCTTCCCGAGCCCAACGCCCCATTGCAATGCGGAGGCAATGTGCACCCGTGCTGAATGGAAGCTATAAAGTCCGCGCTTCTTCATGGGCAAACCGTGGTGTAAATCTTGGTGTGGGCTCTTGTGAGCCTAGGATTGACTTGTTTGCCGATAGTGTGCCACGCCTTAACGTCGTCCGAGCCTCTGCATCCCAGAGCTTGCGAAGGAAAGTAGCATCTATCTAGGTAGATGTGGATAAGGATGATGATAACAATGAGAACCTTACCTGGGAAGATGTTTTAAAAACTGTACAAACACAGATGCAAGCACAAAAGGCTAACCAAGAGTGAATTGGGAAAGGGTAACTAAGCAAAATTTATTGAAAAGTTAATTCTATTACATATTCTTTGCCATTTCTCAATCTCCTTGTTCTGATGGTCAGCTTTCACCCTCTGGTTAGTTTCACCCTCTGGTTAGTTTCCTTGGATATATGGTACACTTTAACAAGAACATAGGTTTCATCTGTTTGTGGAGAAGTGCTTCCTTAGAGAACTATAATTGCTTACCAAAAGTGAATTTTTAATATGAATGAATTAATGTATGGCAAGACGGACTTCTAAATGATGTCACAATTATTACATGTCACTTTAGAGCACGAGGTTAGAGGCAAATCTTTTATAAGGGCATGAGATGCCTCTCATCTTAAGACCCTGCTGAAATGAGTTGCGTTGCAGAAATCCTTCCAAGAGGAATCTCCCGCAATCGTCCAAGCAAATTCCAGCCAAAGTCCTGTTAGAAGTTTCATATCACATCTTGCAGATAGAGATTAGATGGTATCAAGGGATGAATGAGGTGGTGTTCCTTCAATCAGGTATGAGATGAGCACATGTATTGGGAATATTGTTGGATTTTGTAACAAATTTAGATCTGTGTTGTTTTGTCTTTAGCCATGTTAGTTTTTCTATTGCAGTATATTGAGTTACAAATTGACCACAAGATTTTGGCTTATAAAGGAAATGATTTACATGATGATCACCTGTTCAAAAGCAAATACAATTGAACAAGCACTTGCAAATGTGATTGTAAGCTTTGTCAGGGCAATTGCAAATATGATTGCAAGCTTTCTAATACGATTGTGAGCTTTGTATCTTGAATATATCATATGTTGTTAAAGAAATATATTATATGTTTTATCAAGCTCTCTTGTTTTTGAGTTGCCCCTAAAGGGCAAACCCTCGCTCATGTGGGTAAAGAGTATATTTTGTGTATATGCTAGTACATACTAGGATATGCTTGATGGCCGCACCGCAACAACCGGTAATTTCTCATAGTGTCCAAGAAAACCGTGGAAGCTCGGTCTTAGACCACCAACTCTCGCCATAGCAAAAGAGGCAAAATCGGATGGCTATGGCTATGGTAATATGTTTTTGTTCTATAGTTTAAACAAAACCAAGGATTTGTCCATTTGGCAAAAAATACAACATGGAACATATTATATAGATTTGTTGGTGGGGAGACTTGGAAGATCCTACCCTGCCTTTTTTAAGTAAGCAATTGTAAAAAGAAAAAATCATTCTTCTTTCCCAATCTATAACACGACCACCAAATATATTTGAAAATTTTCTTATATCTTAAGCCTTTTACAAGCTGATTTTGTCTCCAATACTGTTTTTTTAAAGTTTTCTCATATCTTATGGCTTCTACTTACGAGTTTTCTCCAATAGTGTTTGGATTACACAACATCAAAGCACCTCACTAAAACATGGAAAAAGATACCTTTATTATAACTCTCTTTGTTTGCACCAAGATAATTCTTTCCGAATGTCTTTGGAATGGATCATATAAGCTTTGTCATTGGCATTGCAATAAAGGCTGGTTTAGGTTTGACATGCAATATAGTGAGTATGTATCTACAAGCCTCAATAAGGTTTAAAAGTTGCCGTCGGACGGTCCTCTGCGACACATGCGGGACGATAACATGACGAAGAGTTAACAATGTTCGACATCGACACTAAATCCAAGACGCTACATGTCACAGTGGTAGGAGCATTGCTTGACAAATTTCTCGGTTATCCATTAGGGGGCGCATTAGCTACAATGAAGACAAATCCTCGTTCATTGCGCCAAAGCGTACTGAAGAGTCAGGGTAAATGCACGTTCGAGCTCAACCACGGATTCCAAGTCATTGCCTTCGACTGGGCCTGGGCTCAGAACGTGACCCATAACTATTGAGCAACGAAAGACATGCCTTCGCATTTTTAAGTAGCTTTACTTTGCTTGCAACTTCCATGTACATGCTATTAAATTCTTAACAACCTTCTTCAATTTATAATATCGAGTTTTTCCTTCGGGATGCAGTGAGTCGTCTCAGTGTTCTTCGTCACGGAAATCATTTGAGGGGCACCGCTTTTTCGTTACAGGAAGATCTTTCTCCCATGCAGCTATGCAATCGCCGGAATGAGTTGTGCAAAGT
This sequence comes from Isoetes taiwanensis, assembly GCA_021234155.1. NCBI lineage: Eukaryota > Viridiplantae > Streptophyta > Lycopodiopsida > Isoetales > Isoetaceae > Isoetes > Isoetes taiwanensis. The sequence continues at coordinate 2,398,553 of JAJEKV010000008.1, forward strand.
TAGGGAAGCCCGTCAACACAAGAAATTGGTGGTATACCGAGGAGGAGCAGCAATTATCCTAGACCACTGGCCTCCTAATCCATGGACAGGCTATGTCTAGGATCCTGTCGGCAAAGACCATATCATTAGAATAAATAGCTTTCATTTAGTTTGGGCACATGCCCTCAGCATGTATATATGTTAATTTAGGCTTCTACGATGGGGCTTTGTCCCCGAGCTCTTGTTTGGGCTTAGACCCCTCTTTCATGTACTGGTCCCATAACCCGATTGGGTTTCCAGTAGATGTTAAAATCTTCTTCTTCTTCTTGTTCATAGGAACAAAATTGACATGCAAAACAATTCTACGAGTTCGTAAGTTCTTTTGCATCCCCTCCCTCCCCCCCTTCTTATTTCTCTATTTAGATTCTTCATACATTGTTTCCTATATTATCAAGTATCAAGTATTCTATTGTCTTGAAGTAGCAATTTGAATTGATTGTCAAAACATGACTTTGAACTATGATTTAAGCCACTTCACCCTCCGGCCATGGAGGGCAACCCTCCGTCGCAGCACCTTTGTTTTTTTTATTTTTTTTTGATAGAAAAGTAAATACAATGCCTTATTACAGTAAGAGGACTAGTACAGGAGTAGATTCGACATCTTTATTTCCTTAACTGCAAAAACTTATTAAAAGCTATAATAGCAGATCTACTTTTAGGCATAGAAAATGTCTCTCTACATTGGGATGCAAAAGAGCCAATGGCTCCCGAAATGACTCAACTTATTATGAAGAACACATAAGTAACCTGAATAGCTGAAGTAATAGAAAGATGTGTGACCTTAGATAAAAAAAAAGGCCAAGTCTTGTATCAATAACAACAACCAATCCCAATCAAGCATATCAGTACTTGAAGAAGCACATTCTCATACATGACAACATATGAGCATTTTAAATGCCATATAAAAAACCAAGGTACTTTGGCATCACTACCAAAGTTTCACTCAAACTTCAGTATTTAAGTGGCTTCTTAAGCTTAATAGTGCTTGAAGAGCAACCTAAGAGCTTCTGTGCTCAATCTAGCATTTGCCATATATCATGTTATCTGCTCTCTTCAATTTAAACTAGTAACTCGAATTAACTGCACAATTCCCCTGACCAAACTGAATATAATCATCTATAGCAGAATCTAGATCTTCCTGCTAGCAAGGAACAGTGAAGAGATAATGGCATAACTAAAATTCTTTCCAAGAAAAGTCTATCAGACCATTGTCACTGCAAGAAACACATATTATAATGCATCTCTCCATAACTTGGATCTTGCTGAAAAACTTCTTCTCCTCTTTACCTTATAGGTTAGTGTCCCATTTGGGCAAAGCCTTTCGGCATGGCTATAACCAAGAAAGGAAAAAGGACATAATGCAAAGCATCAAAGAGAAGAGCCACGTTTGTGGTTACCTTGCAACAAACATAGACTTCAGTTGTGTGGTAGAAAGAAAAAAAAAATATGGATCAAAACAGGATCTTCAATCTCGATTTCTCAAAGCGAGAACTCTGTCATGCCCCGCTAGACTCCTACAACAGGTAATCATCACCAAGAGAGCAGCAACAATGCCGGATTGTGGGAAAGAGGCGGCGGTCCTTCTTCCACGGCCTTCCTAGCCGCCGCCTACGTTGGTAGCGCCAAGAAACGACATCCTTCGATTTCTTTATTGGGTTTGCATAAAGGAAAAAAAAATAAAAACAAAAATAAAATCATTTGGCCTGGTATGAAACAAGATGTAAAATCTTATGTATCACAGTGCTAAGTATATCAAGCTGTAAAAATAGATCAACGTAAGACGCAAGGATTATCACAACCCCTACCATACCTTGAAAAGATGTGAGTGCATACATATGGATTTCACAGTCGCACTCCCACGAACAAGTCGATGTTTGTGATGGTCGATTATTTAACAAAGTATGCAAAGTTCTTAAGGACAAGATGCAATAAAGGAGTACCTACGATTGCGTACCCTATTTTTGGTCAGCCACAAAAAATTATAAGTGACAAGACCCTAAGTTCACAGGTTACTTTTGGAAAGGGTTGAGAGTAAACCTTAGTATGAGTAGTGAAAATCGATCACAAACTGATGCACAAAACAAAATGAATTAAAACGATTATGGAGAATATGTTAAGAAGTTTTGTGTTTGAAAAATCTCGAAGTGGGAAGAGTATTTGCTTTGTGTACAGTTCGCTTATAACAATGCGTACCATACAAGTACCAAAATGAATCCCTTTATGGCAATGATGGGTAGGAACCAAAGATCGTATACTGGGACCAATCAAACCTTGAAAATTGATGCAACTATCCATATGTTGGAAGACATGTAAGCCCTATTATATCAATGTAGGGCAAACCTAAAGAAGGCTTAAGATCGAGCCAGGATAATTGCCAACAAACATCAGAGGGAATGAACCTCCAAGGAAGGTGAGTACATATTTTTTACTCTTTGGTACTCAAGGTAGGAACCTTGAAACCATTGTTTAAGAAAAAGATTCCCAAATGACGCCCTAATACTCTGGGCTCTTCAAGTTGTTAAAAAGGATCATGAGATAATATATGAGCTAGAGCTTCCAGATGGAATAAGAGTGCACCATGTTTTCCATATAAGCCAACACAAGAAAGCAATGTCATTTACGATCAACCTGATAGATCCTACAATAATACACCCATCCCTTAGTCAGAGGTAACTCTGGCGATTCTAGACATTCACATATTCAGGTGCCCAATCAAAATATTGCAAAGTACTTGATGAAGAGGTCAATACGTCTCACGCCAAAGAAACCAAAACCACTACTTGACTCAAAATCCGTGGAGGCGAGGAAAGGATTAGTAGGTCAATATGAGGTCATTTACCTAGAATAATAAATTATGGACTTGCATCGGGGATGGCGGATGTCTACAACTAATAAGCTACAAAACCATGGGCACATGGTGATCCGAGAAACGGGTTTTGAAGGGACAAGATGATGAATCCATGGTCCTTTGGGTAATCTAGGGAACAAGTTTCAAAAAATCACACCATAGAAGGAGGTATGTTATAGACATTGATCATTTAGAAGCATCCTTGAAGAACCAAAGGGTTTTTTCTCTCTTGGCGAGGGAGTGTGGAACTTCACGAGGCCGAGGCGGTACAATGATGGATGCGGTCCTTGGCAGTGGCCAAAACAAAAACTATTACATCTAAGATATCAACCTTAATTCATATGAAGCGTAGCCAAACTTCAGAAAGTTTGCCCAAGGAACTCTTGAAAGTTTAGCTAAACATTTGAAAGTAAATAAAAAGGAATTGTAGAGTTTAGATAAATCATAGAATATTTTGGATTTCTACTTTATCTAAAGTCATTTTAGCTAATAAGAAATATGGGATTAGTAATTGACTCCTTGATATCCACCGTATGATGGCATAGTCTGTAGCACATGCCAAATTTACAACTAGGGGATTATTTGGAGTGCATCCCCATTAGACTGAATTAGGGTAATTATCTTGCCATGTGACAATCCCAGATACGAAATTGGCCTTTTCCATTAATTAACTCGAATCCATTTTGGCTTACATTGGCAAAGGCGAACTCCCTTTTTGGAAGTTCGTTGCCTTCCGAAAGACCCAGTTTTAGTCCGGCTTCGTTCTTTTGTGAAATTCTAATAGACATCTAGAAACCTTACCGGTTAGATTGGCATTTTTGGAGTACATACAGGAGGGCCATCAAGATGTTTCTCATGAACTCAAGTTCTTTCTATTATAGTGATTTCAAGCATTCAGACAATGAGAGGAAACGGCAACAATTCCGTCTACAACTCTGGATTTTGAATTTGCACAATAGATCAACCAAGTTTGCATTTCCAATTCTAATTCATTAATTTCCAATTCTCAAATCTATTTTGTAAAACAAATACTTATGTAGCAGAACTCTTTTACAAGCCTCCTGAACAACGAAGACTATGTACAAGAAATACAAGAATTGGAAGAAATTTATAATTCACGTACTGGTAATGGTAATGGTACTTCTGATGTAGAGAATTTTACCCAATAACCTACCAATTCTAAGAATTTAAGAAATTATGTGAGTACTCATTGGTTTGCTCATGAGTTGATGATTCTTGGTACCAAGAAAGCGGATGAGGAGAAATATATGTTTGGGGGATGTAGAGAAAATGAAGAAACGAGATGTAAGATGGAGTGAGATGAGGAGAAGGCAGATGAGGAGAAGTGTATGTTTGGGGGATGTAGAGATAAAATGAAGAAACGAGCTGTTAAGATAGAGTGAGATTGAAAACTACTATTAGAAACACGATGATAGAAGATCTCATAAAGCTTGCTTGACAAAATGGGTGGGGCTTGCGGGAGACTTTAAGAAGATCAATAATTATGAGAGGGAAATTCCTAGCGGACGAAATGGCTACTGGTAGATGTCTATCTGACATAAAGATTGCAATTTGCCTACTAACTTCTTCATGGATGTTAATGATGCAATGGTCAGATGGTATGGAAGAAAGACATCAATTAATCCTGGTGGTCTTGTGTTTGAAACTTCCATTCCAAGCTCTACAACTGCATGTAATGGCTAATGGGTTCCTCCAACTTTGTTAAAAATTTTCTACTTCCAAGTGATATGAGTGTTATGTAAGTGCTCCACAAGCATACATGTAGTTGGATGCATGTACTTGTACATGTCACTTTTAAGAGATAGTGTTGTACCATTAAAAGGTACAATGCGCCATGGTAGCAATGGGTAACCAACATTACCAATAATGTACTCATGAATACTCTGCCCAGATATTTGGATTGAAGCACCATTAAACCTCTCATAGATGGGCAAAAATTGAAATTCTAAGTTATCGTGCATCATTTACATTACCATAATATCCGGCAACAACATCCAAAAGTCTAGTTTCGACTATCAACAATGGCTTGCACTAGCATGGAGAAGTTCTTCTCTTTGTCAAACCAGCCAACTTCACTTTCATATTCAGGGAGCTCCATGACAATGTATATGGCATCAATGGTTCCACAACAATATTGAAAGCTATGTAAGCTTGAAAACCGTGCCTCGCTCTAACCACGTCTTCACTTGTTGGCCATTGCAAATGCCTCTGCCTTGATCTTTTATAATGCTTCAACAAACTTCAAAGTTACTCGTGATGCTAGATGTTCCAACACCAAATAGCTCGATAAAGTTATAAGCTATCACTTGGCTAATCTCTTAAGAAGCGGTAGCAACCTGTTCCTTCATGGAAACCACCACGATTAGGAATGGTAGAGAAACATCACGGTGTATGGGACTCTAGTTCAAAAGCATAGCCCGATTTACAAATGTAACGAAGGTATCTTGAGAAATTCTAAAAAGAGTTTGAATCTAGTTGCATCTAGTATCATCACATAATCTTCAAAATGGTACCACTAATGAATTGAGCTTAGGTCTAATGTACCATTGTCCATATCGATTCCGACTAGTGTTGACATCCTCTCTTGTTGTTCTTCATCATTTTCAATATCGAGAAAACAACAAAGGAATTAGTTTCTTGAACTTGAAAATCTTCTTCATCATCAAAAGGGCATCGATGTCATCCAAGAGCTTCAATGCCATCATCATAGCTTGGGGCGATAGTGTTAATAGAATAGAATAGAATAGAAATCGAGCAGAACAGAACATAACATAACATAACGAGAATAGAATAGAATAGAATAGAATAGAATAGAATAGAATAGAATAGAATAGAATAGAATAGAATAGAATAGAATAGAATCCATTTTTGTATCTATGAACTCATTTAAGTAGTAGAAAAATTGAATGGAAAAAAAGAAATGGAATGCATAAGCGATAAAAATTAGGATGTATATTGCCATTAAATTGATTGAAATAGAACCAACAGCGGCGAACCTGTTGACATCGAAATAGCAAGTAGATGGCAAGTAGATTGCGACTCTGTAGCGTGAAATACTTGGAAGCATTTTGCGGAAGTAAAAACAATCGAATCTTTGGGTAAATGCTCCGAATGCGGGCAAAGATGCCGCGGTAGAGGCTTGTCGCTAACGTGGCGCGGCGCCAATGGTAGGCCTCTGTGTTTTTACGTAATGGGAATGGTATCCTGAATTCTGATCTCAGTTTCTTGACGTGGAAAACTGGGCTGCGAGGGGCGGTTCACATGCAACCATCGCCCGAGAGAGGGTCTGTTTTTGCCCCGTGTAAATTGGCGATGATGGGCGATGGTGTTTACGTGATGGTGAGGGTCGTGAAGGTGCATGTGAACCCAGCCTAATGGGGATGCCACCCTGAGTTACGACTCCCGGCTTCCCTAATGTTTTTGCCCCGGCTTCCCTATACCTGGCCTAAAAATATGGGGATGTGCCTGTGCAAAAGAGCGCATGACCTCCTTCTCGATCAGAATCCTTAGCATTAGCAGCTTCAGGTTGCCACCTTTGAGAATGTCAGGCAGAGCTTTTGGAGGCAGGGGTGCTGCTGCTCGGAACTCCCAAAGCCGAGGCAGAGGTCGTGGCGTTGGTGGTGGCAGAGGTGGAGAACAGCGATGGTGGGATCCTGTTTGGAGAGCACAAAAGCTCAACCAAATTCGTGGAGAGGTAGAAATTTCTCAACTTTAGAGGAAAAATGTTCAGCATCATTGGTTGCAATTTAAGAATTTATTGACAAACGGATTGAAGTTTATTGGTTTTGATGTTCCACTAACAAGACCGTTGCAGGGACCTAAACAAGAAACCTTGGACGAGAATGAGTGGTGGGAAGAGTTAGAAGGGTTCAGAAATAATCAGAAACAGGAGATAATCATTAAAAGGAACTTTGGGCGCGAGGATGTCAGGATTTTGGAGGACATGGCAATTCAGAGCGGATTTCACTTGTAAGGAGCACCTTTTAATCATTTTGCTTTTGTTTGCTAGCCTGTTATGCTTGAAGAAAATTCCTAGGTCTATAACAAATAACATGGCCAATGAACGTCAAGTATGTATAAACATGGTTATTCAGATCAAAAGATACTTTGTTACTTCACAAAAATAGCAACTTTACATATGAATTTGTAAAATCTAGCCATAAAGGTGCTTTTTGGAAAGTTATTCCCCTAAACTACTAAGGAGTTCTCAGCTAAGTTTTGTATTCTTCCTGGAAGGAAGTCGGACATACAACAAAGGGAAAAACACTGTTCATGTTGTAAGCAAAATACCATTGCCAAACTATCGGCCTGATCTTGATGAGAAGCATAGGACTTCCAAGCGTGAGTATGTTCATCTTGTAGAATATGTATTCTGGTAATTTTGTAAGTATAAATTGAGGAGCATGTATTTAATCTCCTTCTTTTTTGGTTCCAGATCAAAATCTCAACAACAACAGAAGCTCATTTGGAGAATGTTCTAGCTCAAATGAAAGCTTCGAATCTAGAACAATGTATCATTAGGTCTTGGGCGACAAGTTCCAAAATCTGCAGTGGTAGAGACTGATGAATATGCACCCAAATCATTGGATTCATTCAGAAAAGAGGAAAGAAAAGTAGCAGGTTGAAAGCTTATCAGTTCCATTTGCAGGTATTTGTTTTCAAATCTGCATGTTCATGCATGCGTGGTTTTAGAAAAACAGATAAACAATTCTTCTTTAGATATAAATCAGCACCCAAGCACGATTTATCCGCAAAGCCAAGCTGATAATATTTTGTAATGCAATTTAAGAAGTGTCAAAAGTGATGATCTGACACCCTCTAATTGAAAACTCATTGTATAATATATGTAGAGTTAAATTTAGAAGATACCTTTAAAGGACCAATTTATGCTTCTTCCTTTAAATGCCAGATGATAGCATCATCATAATTCTCTTCTGAACAAGCATGAAGTGGCTAGTTCCTTTAGGGTCTGCTAAGGTTGACATGGTATGGGATAATTCCATCTAAAACAGCAATATCATTTATATAGCCCAGACATCCCAACAGATGCAGTTCACTGGCGTTGAAAGTACTTAAGGACAGCAAAAGGGAGTAAAGGAAGACAATGACCTCTTCACAATCACAAACAATGTGCAGGACTGACATACCCAAATGCAGATTAGTGCTTTAGTCCAAGAAGCAGACATCGCCTTTGACTCTGATCAATCTCCCAGCGGGGAATTACCTTAGACGATCTGCATGTAGAGCAATCCGTGAGTTAGTGAGTTCAATTCATTGGGAAGCCATGGGTAAATGCACAAGGAATTATCGAGTATTATTGGAGGGAAATAAATCCGATGATCATATACACTGCGCAACAATATCTTTTGGACCATTTCCCATTTGCATATAGACACCAAATTTGTAGCATGAGGGTGTTCTCCCATCACCTACAGATTGAGTGGGTAAAATGGCATGGAATTCATTGGTTATCTTGACGATGCCGATTATGTAATTCTGGAGAAGTAGAGGATAAGCATGACCTCATGATATCATGCCCAGCATATGAAGTCAGTGTGAAGGAAGCATAATATTCAACACTTGAGAAACCTTTACATGGTTCTTCAATTACCATCTACAGTGTTGTCAGTTCTGAAAGAATTGTGGCAGACGAGATAAGTTTATAAGACCTCCACATAATTTGGTTTTATTTGTATCTAAACATATGTATTTCTTTTCGCCTCCTAGACTGCAAGATCTCTTGAGATTGTGAATACATATTTCTATTTCTACTTCAAGGCCTGAAATTTTCAAATGATATATATATGTATAGCCGCAGTTTTCTCCTGGATATGATCTACTCCCCCACCTTATAGACAAACGTCCTTTCGGCATGTCCTCACCCATCCGGGTCGGGACATCTGAGCGAGGAGCCGTCCACGTTAGTGGTACACCATGCCTCTGAACGCGCCCTCGCGAGGATCAGAGTGGAATGGACAGAGAATGGTGCGACAGGAATCTCTCCCGTCAAAATCATATCACGGCACGCGCCCCAAAAGGCTTTGCCCTACCTAGAACGGCATCGGCTCGATTTCCTGGATCAAACCTAAAGGATCACTCCTCTATCAAAAACCCTATGCGGGTTTACCCGAAGGCGCCATAGCTCACCATGGGCGTACACCCAGGTGGACCATAGAATGGTTTGATCTAGCGGAGGCATCACTGCCATCCAGAGGCAGGGCACGTTCTGTTTTTACACTTCATCACGGAGGCCCGGCCTCAAACTTCGCAAGGAAGAGCAGAACCGGCAATCGCGCTCAAGCCAGCAGGCTACAATTCATAGTCCGGGTTGTGAGATTTGTCTATGCATTTTCAGCATAGTTCCTAGTACGAACTATAGAACAGATCCTGTTCAAGTATAGTCGTTCAAATGATATTTAGATTGGCTGTCATGCATCTTCTGAGGATAAGTTCCCAGCACCATTGAACTGATCTTCAACACCGGAGATCAGGCAAGAATGGCTGCACAGGTACTTTCTGGCTTCTGGCTAAAATTCGGAAGTCCTCCACCCTTGCTTGTGCCCTAAAACACAGCCATCATTTAAAGACTATGATGATACTAGAATATTCAAGTATTATGGATATAGAGAGGGCTTTCAACAACTCTATTGGAAATGTATCGGTAATGCTCGGGCCCAAGCTCGTTTTCTGCAGTAGCATACAATGATCGCTTTAACAGCTTGTGGCATAAGGGAGAAGATTGTTTTACTGGCAGCTTAGTTGTGCCTTTATCTTCTTTCCTTCATGGTCTTTAATCTTGCTGCTGTGTACATATGATGGAAAGGAACAATGCTTTTAAGACTATTAAAGGCCTCTTAGGGTCTATGAAACCAATTACATACAACATTTTGAGTCTTCAAGGAGGGTGACAGATTTTTAGCGATTTGATGTAATTTATTGATAAAAAGAATATCTACTCAAAATTTTTAAAGAACATACTGCCAAGTTGTATTGGCATTTTAATCCATTGAAAAGCCTAACGACTTAAGCAATTTAGTTATTTTTAGAAAACCAGCAGACCTTACCTTGATCAGCTAAAGACAACCACGGAAGTCTCTTCTGGCCCTTTTGTGCATTCCCAAAGTGAATTAACTTATTTATGCTTAGAAAGCCACTTAAAGCTGCAAGGGTTCATCCTTGAATTCAAAAAACAATATAACGTCATAGATAGTTCGCTCCTTTCATTCTTGCCAGAAGAGATACCTGAAGCCTTTTTAAAGTGATGCCATATGTCAGCGCACAAATTTCAGCTCAAAACTTGTGCGAGCACCCTGTCATTCCTCCAGATGAGAACTCTTCGTTAGTGTTCCAGTACCACGAGTGTCCTTTAACTGTATGAATGACATAGTATTTGCTTTTTTCTTGTTATAGAGACTAGTTTGTTGCTTCTCTTACAGCAGCATATATAGCAGGAATAATGACACCAAACAGCAAAACCCCGTGTCTTTGCTGCCAACTCTGCACCAATTTTGTAAAAATATTTCCTGCGAGCCCTTGTGTTGCAACTATTTGTTCTTGTATGGTGTGAATTATGAAATTTGGGTTTGCTAGTAGATTCTGGTGCAAGTAGTGTGTGCTGTTAAGAGAGTTGCTTTTCTGTCAGAAACAGTGACAGCCTCACATTGTAGAATAATTGTTGTTGTACTGATTGCGTTCCAGAATAGCTGTGCAGCAAAGGCAATGCAAAGTTTCAGGGAAAAGCTTCCTGCTTTCCAAATGAGAGAAAAGGTTTTGAAAGTCGTCAATGAAAACCAGGTTTGTCTAGCCTACCGTGTTTTCTATCCTGTAGAAGGAATAAGTAGCATTCTTTTAATTTTCTAACACATTGTTATTTGGAAATGCTGTCTAGTAGGTGGTTGTAATATCAGGAGAGACAGGTTGTGGTAAAACGACACAGTTACGCAATTTATCTTGGAAAATGAGATAGAGTGTGGGCGTGGAATGGACTGTAGCATTATATGCACCCAGCCCGCGTCATTATATCTGCTATTTCTGTTGCTTCACGTGTTGCCATGGAAAGAAGCGATTCCTTGGGAGAAATTGTGGGATATCAAATTGACTGGAGTCTAGCGTCTTTGCGAACCACGTTTACTTTTGCACAACTGGCGTGCTTCTTAGGTAAACTTAGTATGAGTCTTCAGTATTGATTAGAGTTTGACAGCAAGAAATATGAAAGAGTCAACATTTCTTGTAATTGTACTTTCACAGGTGAAAGACCCAAAGTTACAAGGAGTTAGCCATGTTGTGGTAGATGAAATTCATGAACGTGGGATGAATGAGGATTTTCTTCTCATTGTACTACATGATTTGATCGTCAACGTCCCAATCTACATCTTATCCTCATGAGTGCAACCATCAATGCTGAGGCATTTTCAAAATATTTCAACCAAGCCCCAATGCTTCATATTCCTGTATGTAGTATTTTCTTGTGAAACGCACGCAGTCTAAAAGCTGCTAGCTTATGTTCTTTGCATGAAATGGACTGTTGAGACTGCAGGGGTACACTTTTCCTGTAAGGGAGCTGTTTCTTGAGGATATACTTCAATTGACAGGCTATTGTATACCCAATGAACAATCAGGACACCTAAGTTCAACTTTTGGTCGGCGAAGGAAATGTTACGAAAAGATTAAGGATCCTGTGACAGCAAAATTTGATGTAAGTTAGCTGTTTTGTGTTACATGATCTTTGTGTGGCAGGCATTTATCAAGCAACTGCTTGTTCCTAGGTGTTCACTTTCATGGAAATGGGAGAATGTAAATGACCCAATGTAGGCTAAGCGCATTTAGAATATTTTAATGCAAGATCAAACCTACCCTGACTGTAATATGGATTGTGAACATATATTTTTCCACCACATGGGCTGGCCCGTCCGAAAATAATATATTCAAATTTTTCTCTCTTATTACATGGGCTGGCCTGCCATCTTGATTTATCAAATAATATAGTCAGATTCTTCTCCGTTATTTTATCCTGCACTTATGAAGAACTTTTCAACATTCTATATTTGAGATGACGATTTGATTCTTTGCAGGAAATTGACTTTGAAACTGAGTTCAAAGCATACAGCAGATCTACCCGAATGTCTCTTGAAGCATATAATGGAGATGCGATTGATCTTGACTTGGTAGTTTTGACATCTTGCTCCGCACGTCCTGCATATTTTATTGAACTTATACCATCCTGATTGGTGTCTAGATTGAGGCCACCATCCAACATATTTGCAGGTCGGAGATGAAGGGGCCATACTAGTTTTCCTTACGGATGGGATGATATTTCCAAAATGCTTGATAAGCTAAAGGAAATCCCCTTCTTGGTAATGGAACAAATTTTTACTGTTACCCTTGCATGGCTCCATGCCTACAGTTAATCAACAAAGAGATTTTCCAGCCCCACCATTGGGTGAGGTAGTTTTAAGATTGATGTGACTTAGAATAGGTAGTCTTTATTGATATTGCATTCTGTCATTGCAGAAAAGTTGTTCTTACAGCTTGAATATTGCAGAAACAAGTATCACAATTGATGATGTGGTATATGTAATTGATTGTGGGAAGTCAAAGGAAACTAGTTATGATGCATTAAATAAGGTTGCATGTTTGGCGCCTTCATGGATATCTCAGGCATCAGCACAGCAGGTGAAGCATTAATTTCTTGTAGAATAAAATACAGACAGAATCTGACTACCATACTCTGCAAGGTAGTTAATTATCATATTCTGCAAAGTTATTGCACCTAATTGAAGCTGTTCTTTTCATGTTTCAAAGAGGCGAGGGCGAGCAGGAAGAGTGCAGCCTGGCATTTGCTACCATATTTATCCTAAAGTTATTTATGATGCAATGCCTAAGTATCAACTGCGGAGATTCTAAGGACTCCTTTAGAATCCTTATGCATCAAATAAAGAGTCTGGAACTTGGACTTGTCCATGAATTTTCTTTCTCAAGCCATGCAGCCACCCGAGGCCCTTGCAGTGCATAATGCTATCAGTCTACTCAAAAGAAATGGTGCTTTGGATTCGAAGAAAACCTTACTCCATTAGGTTGAATTCTGCCTGTTTGATTTTTTTTTTTCTTGTCTAGCCATTCTCCCGAGAACCAACACTACTTTCTGTTGTACAGGTCGTCACCTTGCTACACTTCCATTGGATCCAAAGGTGGGAAGATGCTTTTAATGGGAGCTATCTTCCATTTGTATTGAACCAGCATTAACCATAGCAGCGGCATTGGCTCATCGAGATCCCTTTGTTCTCCCCCATTGAGAGGAAAGAAGAAAGCTGATGAAGGCGAGGAGATGGTTTGCAGGAGATTCTAGAAGGTAAATAAGCAGCGTATGCACACATATTTATTCTATATGTATGCTTTTGAAACATTGTGGTGATAATTTCAGTGATCACATGGCAATTGTAAATGCATTCAACAAATACCTTGAAGCTAAGCGTCAGGGTGTTGAACGGAATTATTGCTGGAAAAATTATTTATCTCTCTCAACATTGCAGTGGATGGAAAGTGCTCGATGCCAATTTTATGATCTCCTTGGTGACATTGGTTTTGTAGATAAAAAACTGGGCTTTAAGGTTTGGTGTTGGCAATTAAGTCTGCTTTCTATGGGTTCATAAATATTAATTGTAAAGCTGTGCAGGGATATAACAACTATGGTGATGACCTGGAAATGGTACGGGCTATTCTTTGTGCTGGCTTATTCCCAAATGTTGTTCGTTGTACAAAACGGGGGAAGCGAACTATATTCCATACCAAAGATGACGGAAAAGTTGAACCTCATCCATCATCAGTGAATTCACGAGTGTCTTATTTTCCATATCCATATCTTGTTTATAGTGACAAGGTCAAAACGACTGCAATTTATCTCAGGGATTCATCAAATATCTCTGATTATGCATTACTCATGTTCGGAGGAAGTCTTGTATCAAATAGTGATGGCCACGTTGAAATGCTTAATGGCTACCTGAATTTCTTATCAGCATCTCCTAGTACAATGCGCATTGTTAATGTATGTAGCTTTCATATTGAAACATAGAACTGAAGTTATTGTTGCTTATCTAATTTCAGGACTAATGCAGGACTTAAGGCAGAGGCTAGACCACCTTCTTCAGCACAAGATAGAAGACCCAAAGTTTGACGTTTGTTTGGAAGGCAAGGACATTGTCAATGCTGTGATACAGTTACTGCATAGTGGCCAATTTCAAAGACATTATGTAGAGGATGCCTAGGAATATGTCGCCTATTCTTTGGGAGAACAGTCATGTACAGGTATCGTTGCGGCTGTGTACCATACAAGGTTGAGGCATTTTTTTGTAGAAGGTTACCCATAAAAAATTGGTCTATACTTTTAAAATGTTTTTCCCAGGTATGGTCTACAATGGTATTGTCTAACAGAGAACCGTATGGTCTATGAGACCATAATATATAATATATATGGCAGTCTTTATCAGCTAGCCAAATCTAGCAAAATGAAATTATAGGGAGACAGTAGAAGCAGTACCGGAGGAGTGAATCAAAATTATAAGTTATAATCTCATGTTAAAAGTGTTTTTGCCTCTTATAGACTGATTGTAATCAATATCAGAGGAGTGAATTAGAGAATTCTCAAGTTAAGTAGCTTGTTTTCTTCGTACGGGTTGATGTTATTGTTTCTGAGTGAATTGTGAAATCTTTATTGGTGGCCACGTCATAATATGGTCCACTTTGGCATTTTGTAAGTAGGCAAGCAGTTTTGGTGCGTATATTCTTTGAGTGGTTCTTTATTTGAAGCCACGTCATAGTATGTTCCACTTTGGCATTTTGTAACAGACTATTGGCATATAGTTTTGGAGTCACGTGTTCTTGCAAAAATCTAGATCATTCTTATCCGGATAGCAAATGGCCTCCTAAGAACCGATAAAATTCACGATGTTGAATAAGAAGGGGGCTGGCAATTTCCAGACCCCATGACTTGTAGAATCCAGTTGCGCATCAACATCGCTCTCTGAGTTCTACAGGTCAGGGGGCTGGCAAGGTGGTCATTCCCCTTTCCATTCCACATCACGCAAGGTACTATTCTTAAGACTCAAATTTAGAATCAAAGCAAAAGAAAGTAAAGAAAAGAAAAGAAAAGAAAAAAATTAGGGTGCCCCTGTATGGGTTATGCACAATAATCCGCAGGGAAGCATTGATTGATTCGAGAAATATCACCTAGAAGCATTGATTGATTCGAGAAATATCACCTAGATCAACAAGGAAATGTTAAAGACTATCAAGGAGATGTTGTAGGAGACCTATACCTATTCAAGGTAATCTTCTGTTATAATCTCTATTCTTCATTTTAATTGTAATATATATGCATTAATTATATTCGCTTTTTATTCTTATGTATAGAATGAGTAAAATAGGGTCAGTGCCAACACACAACCACCGCAAATAATATATGTAAATGCAGACTATCCTATTTCAGCACAGGCTGTAAAGATGCAATTCATGCTAAGCGTCATTCCACGACCTAAAATCCAGCAAACATCAGCAACTGACACGGATATTAATATGTTATAAATGCAGAGATTATAGTATGATCTATTTAAATACTGTTGACTTAATTTTAACATGCAATTTTCGAGTTACAAATCCGAGAACCTAATGTAATATGAACATCATTTTCCTACTGTCAAGTGCATATGAAATTACACTGAATCTATAAACGTCAACATATGAAATTGAAGTTTAAAAAAAACACCAGCATTTGATGTCTGAGAATCTATATCTTTGACTCCAGCACCATCATTGAGACTTGCACGAGCTGAGCGACCTCGACTACGACCTCGAGCGCCCCTCTCTACTTATGTTCACCTATTGACCAAAAAGAAAATCTGCAATAAAATGAAGCATATATATAGGTTTTTAATTTCAAGATCGACGGCTGCAGATTGCAACGTCATTTAAAAAATATGCGCAATAATAGTTACGAACCTAATTTCAAATTATCACGTACACTTAGCCTTGGCATTAGTTAAATATCTAACACACCCATTTAAAAATCCCGCCCAAAATTCTATTACATTTTCTAATTGATTTTTCGCCGAAGGAGCTCTGCTCGTTGCCTTCAAAGTGTCATCTGGATTCAGCTAATTCTTGCTTCTAGACATATTTACGCAATCAATCTTCCTTTCATGTCTCAAGAACTTGTCTCCTTTTACTCGATCAACCATCTTCTCTTAATTACTAACTAGAGTAGGGAGGAATGCTATATGCTCATATCCAACATGAGAACGAAAGAGGTTTCAATTTTTCTGTGCCATGTGAATCAATCGTCGGAATCTTATCTATTATATTCAATCTCTTGATGATGTATACCTATTCAGATTTTTGTTTGTATTTTTTCTTGTATGGGCTTTTCTAATTGTTTTTTTTTAAGATTGTGTCATTACATTTAAATTGGTATTTTAATGGAGTGTAAGTAATGAATGTTATCACTCATATATAAAGCATGTTCCTTTTTTGCTTCTTTCTATTTTCTTTGATGCAAAAAAAAACACAGGAGAGACAAATGTCTTTGAAAAAAAATGAAAAAAAATGAGTGGCGGCTTGAAATTGGTGGAAGGATTGCGGGATCTATGGAAAGATTGCGACCTACTGTGGACCTTTCTTTGTGCTAGGCGGGGTAGTACACGCTCCGACTTTCTTACTACGCAAGCAATGTCGACCATTCTTGCTATGCAAAGCAATCCACGGAGCTAAGAAACCGGTCCAACTTTGGTTTCCATCAGCCGAGTCCGTGGATTCATCGTTTCCTTGTCGGCCTTAAGAATGAAGGTCACTTACATTATCGCATCGATGGCGTCACGGATCAAGCAATAGAAAGGGAGGGCATGCCATCGATTCTCATTCTTGGACCTAGCGAGAGGTCACGACCCGACAAATGGGTCCTTCTGGCCCTAATTCCGACCTCCTCAGGTCGTTATTTCTTCGTTGGCGGTTTTGGTTTGAAGTCAGGTCGGTAGTTATGTCTCGAGGCCAGGATCTATTTGGGCTCCTTTATCTTGAGGTAAAATGGGTGTAAAAGCCTTGGTCTAGAACAAAAAATAGGCTTGGATTCCCTTCTTGTTCAAGCGGTAGCACCCGATCACATAAAAAAATTTGCTATTGTCGATGGTCGATCATAAAATGGTAGATCATATATAAGAATAAGGGTTAAATTATGGCAAAGTCTTCAAAAATAGGGCACCCGATTAATACGATATAAGGACCGAGGCATCCTATGGCAACTTATGCGATGTGAATGAAACATTATTATGCCCGCATACAATGAAGTCATCATAGGATTGCCAAAGCGCAATAATTGGCCCAGAATTGTGCAAAATGGACAAAGCCAAATCTAAATTAGAGCAGCCAAAATGGATCCGGCAAAATTGGCGGATTCTTCTTTGGCGGCCGGTTCTTCACCGAAATCGCTAAGGAGAACCGGGAACTTGATTGTGGAAGAATCGGGTTGAGTCATGCCCATTTTGCGAACGAAACTGATTTGGCTAGGTTTTAAAGGATTGGGCGGGTTCGACCTTGAATCGGCGGTCTTACCTAGCCAGAAAATGCTAACGATTCCACCATGAGAAAAAATCAAAATCCTTGTGCCTTAAAAAAATTCGAAAGTGCCTCAGTTTTATCGCCCATCTTGTGAAGAATTGATCAAAGGCTGGAAGGTTTGAATCGAGAAAAAGGCTAAACGACCGATTTGTAATAAAAAGTGGATCGAGGCCAAGGGTTTGAGGCATCTGAATAGACCCAAACTGGAAGCGACCACAACCATCGAAAGGACTTTTGTTAGATTGGATTCTATAAGGCCGGACCGCTGTCACGAAATTGAGAATAAAAAAAAGAATTTAGAAAATCCAATGACCTTGGAATCTGAGGTTGAGTAAATAAAAGCGGGGTATTATATAAACCTTTAAAACCATACCTATACCTGCGGGTATACACACAACATAGGAAAACTCAGCGGGAACAATCTTCACGAGGGGCTATCATGGAAAATGAGTGGACATTTGGAATATGATGATGTGGCATGCCTACTTGGCACGAGTTGATGACATGTTGAATGCATACATGCCATGCAGATCAGTGACAAAGGCAATGTTGATCAGTGAGAAATGAGCATATATACCGTGAGAATACATACTGTAAAATATACGTATGAAGGCATTTTACTTGTAAGTTTTAACAAGTGTAGGCATTTCTGATTCATATTTTAAAAATATAGTTAGGTTACATAAACAAGGCAAACTTCTGGTTAAGTGAAATTCTAAATTAGAGGCATGCTCATGATATAGAATGTGATTATAAACGAGTTGTTTTCAGCATATAAATAAAATATGAATTTATGCCAAAAGACAAAACCCGTTGGAGAGGCAATTAGGGTCTTAAAATACTTTGCCCATGTTTCCAGCCTAGAATATTAGGTCCCTCTAAATCCCACGATTGAGGATAACATTTTTTTTCTGAGACATATTTTTATATATGGACTTTAACTTTAAAAATCAAAGTCAAAATCATAAATTTATCAAAAACTTTTGGGGATAGAATGAAGAGAAAGTAACAGTTATACCTTCTAGACTGTAAGTCTATATACTATCTTGTCAACCAGCTTGTAGCTCCCATGATGATGCCATTATTTTACTCTGTTCATCTTTCATCTTAATAATTTGCCTCTTGTCTTATTTGAGCAGATCCGTTGGGGACGGAGGAGGATTAAAATAAAGAATTCTACGATCATTTACTAGGAGGACTATAACAGCAACACGCAATGGAATAAGTGCATTGATTTTGCTTTGAAGGGTCTCTTTCATGCTAGAATGAAAGAGATTCGTTTGGAAATTTACATCCAAAACGTTAAGATCTACTGTTGAATGGGTTGATTCATGTACAAAACGGCAGAAAAAATGCTTAAAAAAACCCATAGTCCATAAGCTAGTGTGCATGCACAAGATCCCATAAAAAAAACAAAAAAGAAATTGAGATAGGTAGCTGTAAGCCATTTGTTTGTTTGCAGCGATGGCTAAGGCTGGGGAGGACCCACTGATATGATTAGGGTAGCAGAGCTCTAGTCCGGTAAGAAGTCTTATCAGCCATTAAGAAAAAACATGTTGGCAAAACCGTACTGTTCTATTTTTCTGCCAGACAGCTTTACAAGGAAGAAAAGGAACTCAGCACAGTCTGCAGAGACAGGTGTTCATCTTCACACTATTGCGGAGCAGATTCGTCATTTGTTGGGGCTTCTAGACCTGTTCTGTATAGTAAAATTTGCAAGACCCAAGCTGCGGTTTACAGTTCCAGTCTGGACCCAGTATCAGGCTTTGTCAAAAGGGGCTGACGGGCATTTATTGCTTGGAATCGTCCTTTCGGACATTGTTCTTGGCCTCATGGTCTGATCTTTTTCTTTTGTGGGTCCTGTTAGACGGCCGATCAGAAAGAAGAAACCTCTGTGAACAGAATGTAGGGGGGATTCCTAGGGTGCTTCTGTTTCTTTCTGAACAACAGAGCACAAAGCAAGCTCCAGAGAGCCTTCCGTTCCATACTTTTAACGGTAAGTGTTTTTCTTTGGGTCCTGCTTGTCGAATGTAGATTGAATCCCGACAAATGTAGATCTGCATTGCTATTTTGTTTGTGGGTTCTATGGCATGCAATCTTAATTAAGCATGTCCACCAATGCACGAGAATGGGAAAATTTGATGTCAGATTTGCTCTTTGTCCGTTAACCCGTGATTTCTGATGTTAAACTTGTCCATTTCTCTTATCCAGGCACCAGAACACGAAATGCATATACTGGGGAAGTCCTAATGCCTCTTTTGCCTTTAAGCAGCTCAACTTGAGTTGTCTTTCAAGGTGAAGAAGAGACTATGTTTTGACAAAAGCAGGACAACGTTCAATTAGGTAAACATGCTTTTCCTTGACATGGAACCATTGAGGCAGCAAAAGTCTGAGGAGATTTTGGAAACCCATCAAAGGGTGTTTGCAAGATTGGTTTTCTGGCTGCTAGTAATTAGCTGTTGTACAATTCATACTTCGTGTTTGAATGTGGATGGCCAGGCTTTGCTTGCATTTAAAAATGGGATTGGAAATGATCCTCAGCGGGTTCTACAGAACTGGAATGAGGGTGATGAGAACCCTTGCCATTGGTATGGGATATTCTGTACCACCGTCACAGCTTCTCATGAGTCTAGGGTAGTAGGTATCAGGCTTTCTGAGACCCAGCTCAATGGCAGTATTAATGAACAAATTGGCCAACTGATCTACCTTCAGCGTTTTGACCTTAGTGGCAACCATTTTACTGGCACAATTCCTAATCATATTTTTGATGCTACTGATCTTAGAAACATCTTGCTTTCTGGCAATGACCTCTCTGGACCTCTGCCTGATCAGCTTTGGGCTTTGGGGAGTTTGGAAAATCTTGATCTAAGAGACAACAAGTTTGAAGGAAATATTCCACAATCTATTTTGAACTGCCATAATCTGAAAACCTTAATTCTGCAAGGCAACAGCTTTATTGGAGAAATTCCAATAGGTATGGGGTCGAACTACGAAAACTTGGTAAGAACTGGATTTGTCTTCTAACCATTTGACAGGCCAAATACCATCAGACCTGGGTGATCTTTCTTCGCTACAACGCACATTAAACCTATCTGAAAACAATCTTTCAGGTGCAATACCGGCTTCGTTGGGGAAGCTTGGTGTGAGCATGGATTTGCGGAATAACAATTTAAGTGGGCCCATCCCACTAAATGGATCTCTCTTTAATCAGGGCCCAACAGCTTTTGTGGGAAATCCAGGACTATGTGGTTTCCCTTTGAAGGTGAAATGTCCAGAATCGAATACGTCAGTAATTGAACCCTTCCTGGCAGCACCTGACCTTGCTCCAAGTGAGACAATTACCATAGTGAGGGTATACAATGAAAAAAAGTGGTGGCCTGAGTGTCAAGGAAATTCTTGCAATAGCTGCTGGGGATGCTATTGGCATTTTGTTAATGGGTTTGGTTTTTGTTTATTGCTTTCAAACAGAAATCATGCAAGACCAGGGTCATACTAGTTCATCATCTTCAGGTAAGGTTGACACTGGATTTTGCTGCTCTGGCCTCCCAAACAGCTCTGGCTGGATTTCTGAGGATAGTGAGCAAGGGGAACTAGTGCATTTTGACAGCCAAGCTAACTTTGATTTGGAAGATCTTCTAAAAGCCTCAGCATATGTTCTTAGCAAGAGTGGATCAGGAATTGTTTACAAAGCAATTCTTGAAAATGGAGTGACTCTTGCCGTAAGAAGACTTGGTGAAGGTGGGATTCGGCAAAAAGGAATTTGATGCAGAAGTCCAGACCATCGGTCACATTCGCCACCCCAATATAGTAACTTTGCATGCATATTATTGGGGTGTTGATGAGAAACTGCTTGTGTATGACTACATCCCTAATGGCAATTTGAGCACTGCATTACATGGCAATCTGACAGCCGTGTATGGTTAGTTTTCTATCCCTAGCACTTTGACCTCTATGTAACATGTGGAAGCAGTTTGCTTATATTTAAATTATCTGTTTTGCAGGGCATGTATCTAGCTATATACCAGAACCATTGACATGGGATAAAAGGTTGAAAATTGCCAGAGGAGTAGCAAGGGGACTTGCTTACTTGCATGAATGTGGTCCTCGAAAGTACATTCATGGAGACATCAAGGCTAGCAACATTCTTCTTGATATCAACATGGAGCCATATATTTCCGATTTTGGGCTTGCAAGACTCATTAATATTTCTGGTGGTGGAGTGGCAGTGGCCACCACTGAGGTGGCATCTAGAACAAATTCCAGTAGAAGGCATTCGCGTGGCGAATCTATAGCCTCAGATATAGAGCGTCACTTCTCAGCTGATCAGTTTCCTTATCAGCCTCCAGAAGCTGGTGGCAGCCTCAAGCCAACCCAGAAATGGGATGTGTATTCTTTTGGTGTCATTCTGCTTGAACTCTTGTCTGGAAGGTCCCCTTGTAGGCACCTTCTAGAGTCCAAACAAGATTTTGTTACATGGGCCCAAAAGCTTTCTGATGAAAAGAAATCTGCAACAGAGCTGTTCGATCCTACCATTGTGAAGGAGAACAGCTCCTTGCAGGAAATGCTTGATGTCCTTCAGATTGCTTTGACTTGTGTTTCAAGAGCTCCAGATCAGAGACCTAAAATGAAGCAGGTTAATGAGGCTCTTAGTAAGATTGAGGTGCCATCTCGGAGCCTCTAATAGAGAAGGAACAAGCACAACATGTTGAACGACCTACTTTATCATGCTACAACTCAACCATACAATCTATGTGGCTGATATTTAGCCTCTCAATGTATTATCTCAGTATTGCTGATGAATGTGATTAAATTATTAACTCAAAGATGTATTTCTGCCCCCTTGCATTGGAGTATTATATTTATATCTTATCTGCCTTCTAACCTGTGAGTACGAACCCATAATAAGTTGCCATTTTGCTTTAACTTCGATTAATGGTTCCTTATTTGCTATTATTTCTTTAACTGGGTTGTTTGATAAAAAGCAAAATGCTGTTATTAATTGCCTTGCTCTATATACGCTAACTTATTTGCTTTCTCTTAAGAATCCTCTGTGCACAAAATTCAGCATATGTAAGTTAAGGCTCATGGCAGTCCATTTTGAGGGGGTTCTTCCAATTTTCCTTAATAACAACTAAGCCAACAAATGGTTTGCTTCGATGAAGGAGAGATTGACACCTCTTGACTCTATCTTTATCAAGGAGAATAGTTCTAGGGAGGTATTTTTCCTGGAATGGAGCAGGTGTTTTAGTAAAAGAAAATTGTTAATAAGCATACTGAACATTATCAAACTGCAATTCGTACATCATGCTATATGATCAACATGGTACATTCGTTGTACTTGTCTGAAGAAAGAAGAATCTAATACTACTTAAAGACTGACATCCTCAATATGGACCACATTCCATCTGATAGTGATGATCTTAGCAGTCATGAGAAATTGGCAGATTTGCTGGTGATGTGCTTCAATGACCATCTGGAGCTGCACTATCAATCTGGTGGCATGCCGTCTGAACAACGTGTCAAATTATGGAACCAGAAACAGCAGAGGCACTCAATTTAGACACAATGCACCACTAGTTGCTGAAGCACCAAACAAGTACCAACAAATCTTCTAAGCAATGAACCTGCCTGAACAGTTTGCCTAGGCAAGTCCTTTAAGTCTATCCAGCATGGATAGATTTGGATCCTATGCAAAGCTGAGGTCTTGAA
This sequence comes from Isoetes taiwanensis, assembly GCA_021234155.1. Classification (NCBI taxonomy): domain Eukaryota; kingdom Viridiplantae; phylum Streptophyta; class Lycopodiopsida; order Isoetales; family Isoetaceae; genus Isoetes; species Isoetes taiwanensis. The sequence goes on from JAJEKV010000008.1 coordinate 2,421,771, forward strand.
CTGGATCTATGAAAATGTAGGACCAAGGATGGTGGTCTGGGATTGTGGCAGGTCCTGTAAGTACGAATTCCACTCAAAAAGTGTTGGTGGAGATGAAATGAGTAGACATGCTACAAATAAAAGGTGGTCCTTGCTCAAAGTTTGATGTTGTTGTGTTATGCTTAAGCAGGCATGGCTGTTAGCCTCTTCCTTTTCAGCATCATGTTGGTCATTCCATGCCAGATACTCTCATTTCTATCTCCCATTGCGGCTTCTTCAATAGATTGCAGTAATAGAGCCAGTAGAATGGAGCTTTTGCCAGGTCTAAGTTATTTTGCAAACGTTTCACAGCTTAGGAGCTATCCAGGACAGATAACTGAGCAAGAATGCATCAACCAATGCATTATTACTTGCTCATGTGCTTCGGTAATCTATTCAAGAGTATTTATGTCCTGTTTTTGCACAGAGGATCTCCCATCCTTGAAGCAAGGCGTTTATAATGGCGATTCTGATCGAGTAACTTATTTGAAATTGCAAGGCCGTCGCAGAAATTGTTGCTCTTCTCGGATTGGCAATAAGACGGCTATTATGTGGTATGGGCAATAGTGTTTGGTTGCTTTGTACCATTCTTATGCTTTGCATCTTCGACCTGTACTTGCCTAACTAGATCATAGTATTTGCTTTGTATCATCTGATTACTACATCTTTAATGTTATGAAGGCTAAAAGCTATGCAATTCCTACTGGAGTGACGTTAAAATCTTATCTATCTATCTATCTACTGCATCTTTAATGTTATGAAAGGCTAAAAGCTATGCACTTATTTTCGATAAATATTTGGGGATGTATTTACTTTGCATTAACCGGCAGCCTTTTGATCCGGTCGATCATGGCCGTCTGTTTCAACCAGGTGATATTATTAGAGGCGAGAATGGGCTGAGTCCTCGGATTGAGGTGAGAAATTTGCGAGACGCCTTGGATTCGTCTCCAGAAACCAGAATGCCTTGGTTTTAGCCTCGGGTCATGATAGGGGATGATAAACCCAGGCCTGGACGCTGATAAACCAGGCTAGGGGGGTGATAAACGAGGCTAGGGTGCCGGTATGGAATATCTAATCCGGCTTGGAGTTCTTGTCGATTGGCACTGCCCGGTTAAGGTTAACCACCTGGCAGGTACATTCTGACTTTGTAAATGGGCTCGCCTCCGGGCTCGACCATTCTTGGTATAACGACCTGGTTAACCCTTCTACTTAGTGCAGGAAAATAATTAGACTTGCAATATCCTTCTTTGTTCTTTTAATTTAAAGAAAAGAGCATCTTCTAACGTTTATAACCCCGGTCTTCCGGAGATGCACAACACCACCATCATTGCTCAGGAAGATTGAATAGGTTTGTTAGTGTATATCCAACTTGTAGAATGGCTCCAGTCCTACAAATTTTAAAGCATCACAAAAAGCTCTTTTGTGATTCATGGGGATGCATGGCTGGACCAATACAATTGTATCATTTGGGTGTCTGTAGCTTAACCCAAGATATATCTAAGAGACTCGAAGGTTGATCCAATACTAAAGGCTTCTTCCTATCAAATGCAAGGATGGCAACTGTTAATGTTATGTGATATCGGCACGACAGTCATAAAACCCCCATATCCCTCTCATGGCCAATCAGGTGGGCATTAAGAATTTATCTATCTATCTATCTATCTATCTATCTATCTATCTATCTATCTATCTATCTATCTATCTTTATGGATCACACCAATGAACCATACCTTTCATATCCCCGAACCCTTATTCAAGACTTCTCCAATTCATGGTCTCACAATCTATAATCCATCCAAAACTGCCGCTTGATCCATGTCGAAACTGTTAGCAATCGACAAAGAACTCTATTTGAAATAAACCGAATATGACTTGCAATGGTAACTAGAATGGCCAAGCTCTAGTCCACCAAAATCGAGCTAGGTCAAGATACAATAACCAATCTATGGTGAATTCACCGCCCAACCAGGTCATTCAATGCCCGCATAAGCTGGTAAGGCTTGACAATGTTCCATAGTAGCTTCCTCCTCGAGCTAGCAGGTCCTCAATATAAAAACACCAAGAGCTTTAGCCTCGCCCGGCAATCGTTTCAGGGCTCTATTGCTCGAACCATTTCACTTAAAGTATTAGGCTCCAAAATAGTAATAGGTTATTGAACAAGAACAACATAAGCTCTAGGAAAAAGTAATGGCGGTCATAGAGCGAATGAGTAGAGCAGTCTTCTTTGACCGCCTATCACTCTTCCTGCCATATCTCTCTTATTCGGATGAACTACGGGAAGTCTTTGCTTCAATTAAACTAGACTCAACCGAATGGAGCTTTTGGTCATGCGACATATGATTGAAGTTCAACTTCCATTTATAGGTCTCTGCTGCGACTTTAGCCCATTTTTATTTAGCAAGCCTTTTTAGCATCATAATTAAATATAGACCATAGGTTGCTTTTATTGCCTTGCCTTGCCAATAATTTGCCAAACTTAAACACCCATGCTAGTCAACCAAGACTAACATCCAAGATCACACCCCTGAGCTACCATATTCGTATCTATCTATCTATCTATCTATCTATCTATCTATCTATCTATCTATCTATCTATCTATCTATCTATCTATCTATCTATCTATCTATCTATCTATCTATCTTTTGGAGGAAGCCAAAATTGTGAGCAGTTTAATGGACCATCTGAATTTGCGACCTTGTCATTATCAAAATCTACCTAAATAAGAAAGATAGACTTAAATATATTCGCTTAGTTTCTTGCATAGTTCATGCATATAGATAACACGATAAACCTATTGAAAAGTGAATAAACAACCTTGAAGTAATATTAAGGCGTCTAACTATAATTGCTTGTATAGGTGTTTCTCGTGACTCCATGCAACATCGCGGCTTCATCGGGGCGGAATGAGAGTTCCGAGTTCCGTTTGATGTTAGGATGCATTGATTATGGTGACAAAGATCCTATCATTTGTAAAGCTTTAAATAATGATAAGCAATGTTAGACTTCGATCCATGCAAAGCTTCCATTCAGATTTCAAGTATAGCTGTAGATTTCAAAGCACAATCATGTTCCTTGATATATTTCACGTTTAAATTAGAGATGAACCGATGGTGTCATTTTTAAAAAAAAAAATTCATTGTTTCTTTCTATCATGCATGTTTTAGTAGAGCCTCTGATTAGTAAGACCTAAAAGGCCAGACAATCAAGGGCAAAGGATTAAACACAATGTAGTTCTGGATGATCCAGAGAAACGTGTGGTTTCGAATCAGATTGAATTGAGGAGGGTGTGGCAAGGGCAACAACGGGATAGGATTTTTTTTTTTTTAGAGAGTTATGGTCAACTTGTATTGCATGTGGCCATGTGGCAAATCCTGTTGGAATGTAAGATAGTAGGTAAGTTTGATGTGGCAATTCCTATTGGAATGTCAGAGGAAAATTCTAGAATATGATTATGTTCAACAATTTATAGCCACATCAAACTCAAGTCACATCACATTACAATAACATTCAATAGAAAATGTTACATCGATACAAAAGGTAGGTTGTACAACACAAGAATAGAACACTTATAAAAAAAAAAAAAAAAAAAAAAAAGAATGGTAGATAATTTCATATGTACATCATGAAAAAATGCCATTATGTACCTTGTACGTGGTTAAAATTGAATTCATCCAAAAACCTTAAGACAACTTCAAAAAGAGGGGGGAGATGGATGGTATCTTCAAACCACTAGGGTATGAGTCGCCTCCCATCGTGACTGCCCCTACCCACCCGTCGTGTCAGTGTGGCATCGCCATGTGTCATGCCGCACAGGCCCCCCTAGCATTGGATGGTGGCACGGCGCCCGTACCACGGGCGTTATGGCTGCTGACCGGCGTTATATAGGTTGCTCCCGGGTGCTTGTTCCCGCTATAGGTTGTAGGCTGTTCCCACCATAGTTGTGCAAGTAGAGCCTCAAGCACAATGCACTTGCCCCATAAGAGAAGCCTAAGGACATGAATTAATCAGAAGGTGCTGGATCCAAACATGATCCATGACCCCTGCCTCAATTAGAGAGCACTTATAAGCCATTACTTATAAAGTACCTACGCTTTGTTGGAAGATCATTCATACGTATTCGTGTGTTAATGCATTACATCATTAATGTGATCCTCAAGTCTTTGTATTGTGTCCAATCTACGTTGGGAGGTTGAATTACTTGAACACTGCTTGTTTGCATGTCCCGAGGTCCAACCAGCCTGGACTTGGTTGCAGAAATTTTATAATGCCTTGGATGGCCAATAGATTTTTCTAGCATCCTACCTTGATAGGTGGCCCTAAGCTAAGAAGAAGGCATTTCATCTTGGTTCTAGTTGGGTCCAGTGGTCCACTTGGAAACGACTCAGACTTCACATTTTTCAAGGCATTTATTCTTCTCCTCATGGTTCTTACGTAAGTGCCCAAAGCGAAGAAATGGGTAGTTTATCCCAAATCAATGGCAAGACAAGACCAATAAAAGCGGTGGGATTTGCGGTACCATCTAGTATTCTTGGAATGGCACGAATTGCTTGAAGGAGACAATACACAGACTTGACAAAGTTCTTGTCTCTATGAAATGGCACGTTCAGGGAATCCTTTCCATAATGCTAGCTATCACAAGAAGTGGCAAATTCTCTGCTATCTTCTCCAAGAGTGTGACTTTTCACGTATTTATATGCAGTACATACAAATACATGACATGTCACCATATGTCACCATGAGGATGCAATGGTGCATTGACCATTTGTAAAATAAACCAAAAGGGCTAAAGTTAGCTATGCGAAATTCACATTATAATTAAATAAGCTAATTATGCAAGATTAGTTAATTAATAACTAAAATATGCTAATTAATTAGGTTAATTAGCAAGTGCCGTATGGGTCAACTCGTTTGGCCCTCATGAACTTGCTAATTTTGGCCTAATCAAATTAGAGCTCCCCAATTTGCCCCAAATCGATTTGGGGGCAATTCAAGAAGGAGGAGGAGCCTATTCAACAAAAGGAGCATGGAGAACCTAAGAGATAGTGGATCTAGCCAAGATACTAGCTAGAAGGCTAACACTTGTATGCTTAAATGGATGATTGACCTTTTATTGATACTCTAGTTGAGAATGTGGATGGATTTATGTGTAGTAGTTCTATTTCTGCACATTGCGTGCTTGTGGGATGAAAGGGGGTAGAGACCTAAAGGCTAGTAGGAATAGAGATCTTTCTAGCTAGAATCTCATAAATCCCAATAAATGCGGCCTGTGCATAAGAATCCACCTGGTTGTGGATGCTTTGCCAAGATTGAGCATAGTACAATAGACATAATGGTGAAGTGCAGGTGGAGCCTTGCTGAACATGGCTATTGAGGCTCCTATAGTGTGCTAGGTTTATAGTGGGTCACCGCATGTGAGGGGATATGGGTCTGACACCCCTTGGGTCGCAGGCACCATTTGGTGCAACATCACCATCATCTGCAAGCAGTTCATCATAAAGGACAAAAATCCATTCATTCTGCATATGCAACACCTTTCCTAAAAACCATACTCCATCGAGTCCCTCGTCGTCAGGAACAACCTGTCAAAAATATGTTACTTATCATTAGCAGAGATTGAGGAAAATTTATAGTTTGTTCTTTGGAGTACCAAAAGTATTGGCCACAAACCTCCTGAATAAATCCTTGTAATGCACTTAATCAGTATTAATCTACGAGTTGATACCGACCTCAATAATTGACCCTTCGGTGATCTCATTTTCTAGGGTGCTTGGTTGTGTTGCAGCGGGTTGCTCTTCAGCACAACTTGGTACATCTAAGAAAATGTGAAGTAACTCAACAACATCAACATCCTCTCACTTTTTTTGCATTTTTGGTTGTCTTGCCAGATGGGCTTTTTCTTAGCATTTATCTTCCAAGTACGTCTTTCCTAGTGACTTCCTTCCCATGTGTTACTTAAGCTTTCTGTTTTGTGCACATCTGCTGACTGAATTGGATCACCTATTGACAATACCATACTTGCTTGGCATGCAGCTTCTGCAACCAATGCAGCTGCTCTGAAGGACCAGGGATTTGCCAAATTGCATTTGATGTCATCTCGTTATCTCCACGATGATAACCTCCAACGCTGGAATCTGCTGCAGTTACAAAAAATCCATTCTCGATGTTTGCCGGAAAACCATGTATACCAGTTGGTCTGGCAAAGTTCCAGCAACTGAACTTTTCTTCCATTGTACTCTTTCAGATGCCAATTCCAATACTTTTTCCCACCTGCTCTTTTTGCCATCAAAATCATTGCGAAGAGACTCGTCAATGTCCACCACTTTGTTTATGTCACAAAATTCAAAAGATGCCTAAGATGTTGTCCATCTATATGAATAAAAAATTATGAAATGAAATCGATATGATATACGAATGGAAGCATACCTTTTGAAACATCAGCAGATGCTGCAGATATCAATGCTTCATAGGGCAAAGATCCTTGACTGAACAGTCTTAGAATAATATATCAACTAATTCGCATAAAAGCTGATAATGATGTCTTAACTTACATGAGAGAGCCATAAACAAGAATCTAGACATATAGTTGAACTTATTGACCATTGCTAAAGGACTGATGTATGGGCAGATGTTGTGGCAACAACTTCTTAGAGACTTACTGCACTTTTTCTCTTTGTATTCTGATAAAACCATTTCTGGTTCGAGGGTTGTAGTGTATGAGGATCCTCTACTTTGACTATTGCATGCTTCAGTTGTAGATTTATCACTTTCAGGACATGCAGAAGAAATGTTTTTTTTCCTGGATTGTATCTGGAGGATCCTGGCAAGAATCTTTTGAGTAATTCAGTTAATGGATTTACTGTAAGACCTGATTATCTAGATATTGACCTTCCAAAGATGATGATCTAAACGTAGTTCTGTGATAGTCTCATCTTTACATGCCTTACCTATGACACTATTTAATTGCCTTGAAAAAAAAAATAGCAAGCATTTAATCCAATATGCTATCACACAATTGGGTTATCTCTGCAGCATAAGGCTGACCATTCCTTGCATTGTTTACATCATATCTGTGATTAATACAACTATTTCTATAATATCAACCCTACAATATATAAATTTTAGACCTGATTCAACTCATTACAAAATCAAGAATGATAAAGATGACGACCTCTAATAAATGATTATTGTACTCCGGTGGCAACTCGTATATGTAAATCAATGGCCTCCTCTTTCGTGTGACCAAGTGAGACGATTCTGCTCTGCGCTCTATAGACACGTGGTTTCGACATGCAAAAAACCAATTAGTATAGATTTAGGCATGTAAATAAAATAATGCTGACTCTATCATGGATAGAGGGACGTACCACATTGAGAAGAGCAAAGTATGCAGTTGGACATAGGGAACCTTCTTGCGTCTTTAAAACTATAAAAATCACTTAAAAGTGGATAGAACATCGATGCGAACTGCTTCTTTCGCATCTAGCCATTCATTCTAATCCAGGTTTGCATTGGGGATTCCTTCACAACTAGCCATTCATTCAAATCTAGGTCTGCACTTGCACTGGGGAGTTTGCCTCCAATGTTCCATAATATTGAAAGCACCATAATATTTTCAAGCGAATGCAATCATAAGTCTTATAACAGAATTTCAGCTCACAATCGTCTAAAAAAAGATATTCAAACAAAATCAAACTCAGTAAAACCAAACTCCCAAACTTAGTACATATGCTAAAACCAATATTTTATGGATTAAGTAACAAGCTGTGTTCCTTATGGTATTTTTACAGCACAAATGCATGCAATCACTAAATTTTAACTCCCTGAAATCTTGGCAATGCTTCTCTCAACCAAATAAGACTTAAACATACCAATTCATAGAACCACACTTTGAAATGGTAAAGCCAAAATTTCTTTCATAGTTAATCCAAAAAAGCATCCAAGAGACTCCAATGTACATCCAAAATGATGATCAGAGTAAAAGCAATTAGAAGTTCACATTTCCGTCTACATATTCTCTTCATCATGATCATGCAAAATGGAGCTCTGAACCTTGTTTTCTACAGCCAGTTCCTTCTTGTTCTTAGCGTATGATAAGAAGGAAAAGATACGATAAAGCTCAAATAAAATACTTAGTACTTGATTCTTGATTAGACCATTATTTGTCTCTTTGAAGGGATTTATATTGCCCAATATTTTTAGCGATAGCGGATTCACCGAAGTCAGAACTCAACTTCCTATACTTCTTGCTCTTCTTGCCTTTCTTTTTTGTCCCCTCCTTTTCTTTTGCTGCTGACCCCTCCTCCTTCACCATCATTTCTTGTGCCCAAATAGGAGTCCCATCCACTTCCCCATCCCCAGCAGCATGTTCATCTTCCACCTCCCGACCGTGTCCTCTAAAATTCATTTGGTCTTCAAATTCCATCTCCACATTGCCTTCCCCGTGCTCAAGACCTCCTTTGCCAAGCCATTGAACCCATCTTGCTCGCAATTTACACTCTTCATCAGGCGGAGAATAAAGATCCTCTTCATGATGTTGGAGGTCATCTCCCATGTCTTCAAGGGGTATGTCTTCGAGGGGCAACTATATGTTCTTCTTCTTTTCCTGAAACAAAATACAAAACCTGTATAAAACCTTCATCCACACCACTGTTATTTCCCCTAAGAAGATTTAGGCCATGTGAAAAGCTAGAATTTGTATTATAAGTAATACCCATAAACTTCTAATTATTTCGTTTGATATTTGGGAAGCGTATTTCATGCATGGTTTTGCCTAGATTTTGGAGGTGTATTGTATGCAAAACCGTAGCGGAAGTGTATTTTTTGAGTGATTTGAGCTGCTTGTTGGCCAGTCAAAGGAGCATTCAAAATCGGGGCACGGATGGGATTTTTTTTTTTTTTTGTTTCTATTCATGGTTTCAGAATGGAAGGATAAGAATGCACGTGGGAAGGGATCCGAGTGGGACGGCGTTCCAGGCACAGGCTGAAGCTGCTTCACTTCTTGAAATTAGAGGTCTGGTTGTATTTATGTGTTCGGGGGCCTAAAGAGTATTAGATCGGAGCTGAAGAGCAGCAGAATACAACGGAAGAATAGTGCATAGGGCTGCTGATGATTGCATAGGATTGCTCTAAACAAATATGTCAATGCTCTAAACATTTAATGGAGAACACGTTAAAGTGCAAAAATTTGGCATGAAAGCCTGAAGTTTAGCAAGGCTTTTATGCATATTCAATGAAGCCAACATTTTGAATTTTTTCTTTAATGAAAATGCCAAAACATGAAACTAGAAACAAGCAAGGCAGTAATTATCATAGCGGATGCAATTGATAGCCTGCTCCTAGCAAAGAGAGGTTGGCCGACCCTTTTGGTACTGCGCGTGTCATTTCTAAAAGTGAAGCTTTGTCCGCTAGTGAAAAGGTTTCGAATGATGATGAATTCAGACACCAAAAGCAATGAATTCAGAGGGATGTCAAGGACCATGAGATAACTAATAAAGAAGAACATTAGCTTGGAGTTCCTAAACTACAACAAGGTCTTGGGATTGAGAATGCTGCCTTAGATACTAGTTTGCAAAAAGTAATGGATGTAGAAGGTGGCCCTAAGAGTGTGCTTGCATGTTCTTTGTTTTGTCGTTTGGTATTGATTGAGGCAAGCGATCGTTGCAGATTGGTTGTTGGTGGTTGTTTTTGGTTGCCCAAAGGGATATGTTGGAAATTGATATCCTCTCGTTTACAAGACGTGACCTGTGCTATGCTATTTGTGTTAGGTAGATTTACATTTGACCCCTGATTAGAGGAACCTCCTCCTATATTTAAGGATGGTAGGTCGCCTAGCTAGTTGCTATAAGATTGTATCTTCTCTTTTCAGAAAATACACGCTTCCATGTGTTCTAGATTTCGCCAATGATAACATGGTATCAAAGCGGGTTAGCCCTTGAGAAAAGAGTAGTAAGTCTTAGGTCAATAGTGACCTTGAATATCTACATGACCTGAAAGTCTGATCATGAATAAAAGGATATGCAAGACAAACCTACAATGGTTCCCAAGATGAGAGTTCTCTGGGAGACAATCTGGATAATGGTTTGGGTTACAATGGAAAACTGGAATGATGCAAGTTCACAGGACCTTGTAAAAGAGATGCCAATAACGGAGCCGAAGATTAAACTGGTAGCAGTAGGGAATCTATCGGTGAAGCTGGTGGTAGCGAGGGACCTAAGGGTGAAGCTTGATGACAAGATGCAAGCAAGAGTCCTAATGGTGAAGCTGCCGGTAGTAGATGAATGGCCCAGAAATATGCTTGGGTCTTTAAGTACAGAGTACAATATATTTCTTGCTAAGGGCTGCAAGAAGTATAGCAGGAGGGCTTTTGCAAGCAGGGTTGAACTTGCACTTGGCTTTCTAAGACTTGCAAGCATGCTACTACCTGTAAAGAAGGATCAAAGGTTCCGAGTTCCATATCCTACATGTGGATGGGTGTGCTACACCAAGCAAAAGAGGTGAAAAGACTGAGTAGCAGTAACCGGATCTAACTAGTGATGAGGTTGCAAAGCTTCAGAGAGGCTGCTGGAAACTTGATTATGATGTTAAAAGGAGAGGTCTTATGGCCGAAGATGGGATATGTCATTTTTTGGTGTATGTTGTGGAGCATTGAGTCCTCACGGGGAGGCACCGAGCATATGGTATGGTGGTTCAAGATGCTTGTAGCAAGGCAATCTTTGAGAACTAACAAAGACATAGTAGTAGCAAGTAAACTATAGAGTCTGATGGATTTTGGCAGTAAGGGGCGAGCCTACAAGTGTGAGATGCCGACAAGAGTGATGATATCTATCAGTGAGATGACAATAAGGGACGAAAATGTGAAAATTATGGCAAAGAAGAGGCCAGGAAGACTGTCGATAGATCTTGACAATGGAAGGAAAATTTGCAAATGCATGCTTGAGACTTTAAGCCGGAAGAAAAGTAGAGCCCTGGTTTGTGGATGATGGTTTTGCTTATTACTGCACTGTTGATGAGCATGCAAGTTTCTTCCTTCTATGGAACATGGCAAGGAGACACGATAATTAGAAATGCAAGTGCCATGTGTGAGCATGATGTATTGGGATGCACTGAACATATGAAATCAATATGGCCGCCACAAAATGCTATCACCTTACTTTGCATCATGAGAGCTTACGGGAGTAATGGAACTGCAAAAGATTTCATAAAGGTTATAAGGAGTGGTGAGAGTTTAGGATCTCTCCACGTGACCTTTGGGACTACTATGCTGACTGAGACCTTGACTCATTTGGGTATGAAAGTTTGTTGGTGTTGGCTCAAATGTTGGCACATTTGGCCAACATTAGGAACCCATTATTTTTAATGTTTGTGCAATGATGTAATGGTCTAGATTTTGTGGTAGTAAAGTTAGACTAGTTTGCAAGAGGAACATGGGGAGAATTAGACCTTGTGTTGAAGGCAACTCGTCAACGTTGAGACCATAATGTTGAAAGTCTGCATAATTGTCTGAGCAATGGTAGAAGTTTATGGTGATAAATGGTCTAAGATTTTATGGTGAAAGTTAGACCAGTTGCAAAAAAAAAAAAGAGGGAACATGGGGGAGATGAGAGACTGTTGTGTTGAAGGCAACTTGTCAGCAGAGCCACCATAATGTTGTGAGACCATATATTTAATTGTTTGGGCAATGGTTAAATGGTATGATTGAGATAGAAGGCCAAGATTAAGTGGTGCAAATAGAGGGGGTCAAGATGAAGTGGTGGAGATGGAAGGTTGAGATTAAGTGGCAATGGAAGGTTGAGATTATGAGGTGCTATTAAATGGCTTAGATTAAACTTTATCTTTGATAAATATTATGAAAAATAAAACTCTCTCTCTCTCGGGCTCGTGGCCGAATGTAGCCTATATGGGCTTAATTAGCGAGCTCAAGAAGGAGGGTGGAGAGCCTCTCCACATCAAAATCTGCCCGAGCTTTGTATTCCTCCTTGTTATCAAAAGAGTTAATTCTTGGTGCTAATTTAAGTTCTTGGTTCTAGATTTTCTTTCGTTATTCTGTTCGAGTAAAATTTTGTGTTTGCCACCACCCCCCTTATGCTTGGATGGATATGGGGAATTAAGCGGTTGGTGTTCTTGGAACATATTTTCTTGTTAAGGTCATATTGCTTCCAGTAATAGTGCTTCTATGTTTCCTTGGAAAAGAGAAATCCAAGTAGAGTATTCGTGGTATGCTGAGCATGCTCCTGATTGGGGTCCTAATGGTGGCCTTCATGATCTAATTATTGATGACGGTGGTAATACCACTATGCTTGTCCATGAGGGTGTGAAGGATAAAGGAGCATATGCTACAGATGGTAGTCTAACAAACCCCTTTCTACATACAACTTGGGACAGTCGAACAATTGGCATCCAAAAATCAGATGACAAAGAGGTTTGTTCATATATCAGAAGAAACTCCTACTGGTGTGAGGATGTGTCATCCAATGCAGTCTAACTGGACTCTCCTGATTCCTGCGATCAACAACAATGACTTTGTGACCAGTAAAAAGTTTGAAAGTCCTTGTAGATTTTGATCTTCTCTGCCTGGAGAACTTATAAGAGTAGCTGATGCTATATATGCCTGCAAGGCAGCAGCTATATGTGGTTATGGTGATGTCAATAATACAGCAATGAAGGCTACAGGTGTACGAATGGATGTTACGGAACAAGTCGATGTCACAGAGACCTTTGCCTTGCAAGCTACCAAGAAAGTTTGGCGGAGGGATATAATCATGGTTAGTGACAGGAAGAATATGAGAAACCATCCCATTGTTCGTAAAATTGGGCATTTTGATCATAGTAGCAATCCTCGTGGGATGGAGACTTATTTTGAACTCATTTTGTTAGCAGAGGGTCATCTAATGAATCTTGGTTGTGCCACAAGGTATCCAAGTTTTGTCATATCATGCTCGTTTACTATCCAGGTTGTCGCACAATTGGAGCTGTGGACAGAGAAAAACTCTGGCAAGCACAAGAAGGAGGTAAGAGTTTTACCAAAGCACTGTTGTGACCTTGTCTATATTCAGATTTGGAGAACTGATAAGCCCGTGGATAGGCCCCCTGCTATGCATTTATCTGATGAGGCTAGTGTTGTGATGATGTCTAGACAATTGATTAAAAGGTATGAATATCTAAAATATGTGGAAGAAAGGCTTGGACAATGGATACCCTTTGCAAATGCAGTGTTAAGAGATTGCCTTTGTGTCACTATGATAGATCATGTTGTATGCCCATTAAAAGTACATATTAATCTGAAGGATCTTATTTGGGATGCCGACACGATGATCGATACATTAACTTCTGCTAAAACAAGGCAGTTTATGGTAGAAATAGGTCATCCAACGATGGATCGGTTGGGTACAACTAGCCATGGCAGTAAATGGCAATGCATGAGGCGCAAATCCGCAGTCCAAATGATCCCTACATGGAAAAAGCCACTTATGCTCGTACCAATGGATGTGCGTAAGGTCATGTTGCTTGGGAATCCAGGAAAATAGAATAACTGACCAAAGATCTTGGAGTAGGTGTTACCTTTTGGATTATTACTGTCAACTAAAGGTAAGAGAGTATTGCATTTTATGAGAGCACTTATTTTGTGGGCTGCATGTTCCAATTCCTTGAGATAAAGCTCCATGTCCTCAGAAGGATATATAAACGATTAGGTAAGCTATGTTGCATTTCATGGTGGCTTGATTTGTACCAAGGGACAATGGGCTTGTCAGGGGATGTATATAATCTAACGCACAAGTGGTATATAATGCCACTGGATTTTGGTGCAAAATTCACTTATGAGATGAATCAACACATGCAAATAATCAAGGCATGCAAAGACGGTGAGAACACTACAAATGCAAAGTAATGTAATAGAGTAGCAAGAGATGGGCAAAGAAATGAGTGAAGAAATTGGAAAAGAAAAGGAAGTTCATCCCGAATACGAAAGGCAGATCAAAGTGGAGAACATTGCTGCTTCATCGTGACATGGGAGGTGGAACATGTAGTGATGAATCATCAAGCCAAATAGTGCTAACAGTTAGCATAAACAGAGAGTTTCTGCAGATTTATTGAAAGATAAGAAGTATCCATTTGGATAGGTGAGGGGAGGTTGGTGATAGTATTGTTTTGTCGGGGTGCCGATGAGATTGTTTATCTGCCAAGCTCGCAATATAGCATGTCAATGGTTAGCATAAACGGAGAGTTTCTGCAGATTTATTGCCAATTTATTGAAAGATGAGGAGTATCCATTTGGATAGGCCGAGGGGGAGTTCACAGTTGGTGATGGTATTGTTTTGTCAGGTTGTTGATGAGATTGTTTTATCTGTTAACTGTAACATATGTCACACTTGAGGGGGAGTGTTGGAAATCGATATCCTCTTGTTTACAAGATGTGACATGTGTTACGCTATTTGTGTTAGGTAGATTTACATTTGACCCTTGATTTGAGGAACTTCCTCCTATGTTTAAGGATAGTAGGTCGCCTAACTAGTTGCTATAAGATTGTATCTTCTCTTTTCAGAAAATACACGCTTCCACATGTTCTGAATTTCGCCAATGATAATAAGATAAACCCTAGTGTGATGGTTGGTTGGAATATTGTCCAAATTCTCAGATGATATTGAAGAATATTCTTTAGATTTTCATGTTTTTTAGGGCACATAATATTTTTGGACTTTTTTCTTCTTTTTTTTTTTCTTTTCTTTCTTCAGAGCTACACCCATCAGAGTTGTCCGACATATGGTGATATTGGGAGACGCTATGCTGAACTGATTCGGCCTGGCCAGCCGCTGCATGAGCTAATGAGCACGGCCTTGGTGCAGATGCTAGGATCATACCTTCAAGAGGTCATGGATTGCTGGGATCAGCTCGCTCTTCGGGCACTCGCTTGATATGTGTATATATTTCTTTCCCCTCATGATAGATGCCTATAGAGTTTGACATCATTCTTATTCCTGTCACGGTTTTCCCCCAAAAACCCTTCGGGGCGGGGGCTTTTTAACCCGGATAGTAATACGTTTGCTTGCTGCACCTCCTTTTTGGGTCCCATAGGCTGATTGGTTTTCGTGGACGATAAAAAATCTATTCCATTCTATCCTATTCTATTGTATTCTATTCTATTCTTTAGTGTATCTTTGGTTTTGACCTATTGGGATAATTGAGGATGTAAATATACGCGATTTTGAATATACAATATCTAATAGTGGTTGACATGTTAAGTTTATTAGTATGGTAGAGCACAGAATTCAACCTTAGTTTATTGATATGGTAAACTTCGAAGGGCAAACTCTGAAAGGTTATCATGTACATTTTTTCTACTAGGTGATTCCGGTTTATTTATTTATTTATTTTAAGCATATTGCATGCGCCAAGGTAAGTCTCCGTTGTTTATTTATCAATGGCTCTAATCAGCGACGAATTGCAAAATCAACATGCTTTATAAAACGCATCTGCAATGCATAAACCATTATTGCAAAATTAACAGGCTTTATAAAAGACATCAACATAGACCATTAAATTTTGATGTACAAAACCTAATCATGCTTTTACCGGCATTGAATGGGTTTGGGTCATTCGATATGGACATTAACAATTCTCAGCAAATCTTTCGAATGAGAAACATAAAAGCCATGATTCAATGGTCTTTGGCAAGCTGGAGAGAAATCTAATATATCAGTAGTCATTGAGAATCTAACTTGCCTACCAAACTCTTCCACAAGTTGAGAGGCTTTCTTAGTTGAGAATTGAACATTGTCCAGCTCATTGACACTTTTACCTAGTCCTTAAAATTTCTGGCAAAGCATAGAAGTCATGATACAATGGTCTGTAGCAAGGCGCAAAGATAGCCAATATGTCAGTAGTCTATAGAGAAGTAATATTTTGGGATGCCATCCCCTGGGGTCACACCTCCGGGATCCCCCAATCCAGGGTAAGGTTGTCCTACCCCGCTCAGGCCCGTATGCTCATCACCTGATGATTACCTCTTGAATGGAATCAAAGCCCCACTTTCTATTCCGCAGCTGGAACGAACTCCCCAGTTGTCATGTTGGCGCCCAGCCCACCTCGTTTGCTCATAGAATCTATCAAAAATATTGACAGAAACTTTATGAAAAACTTACAACTAACAGCCTACTTGCATAATATGAGTTTTATGAAAAACTTACAGCCAACAGCCTACTTGCATAATATGAGTTGTAAGAATAGGCGTATGGTACATATTGTAATATACAAGTGACATAACCTAAACATTTGGAGAGGGTCAACTGGTAATATTCGTGTGTTTTGTCGTGAAGATCAACGGGCAATACTGAAGCATTTAGAAAAGTTAGATGATGCTTTGCACATCATAAGCTGTGCCAAATAGAAAAATGAGCATGCTTTTGCACCGTATTTCAAAGGGGAAAAGCTTGGTCTTAAGTATGGCAGAAGCAAACAGGTTCAAACTCATTACTGCTGTAATACTGATGCTTATGCCTTGCATTATCAGCTCTACATTGAACTGCAGGGAAAAATCAAGCCTGCATTTCGCCCATTTATCAGAATCAGATCTGTCTGTATTCCCTGGACGACTAACAGAGGAAGAATGCATCCAACAATGCCTTCACTCTTCGCCCTGCACAGCGTCCATTTATTCTACAAAATCCATGTCCTGTTTCTACACCCAGCATATTTATCCATCCTTAACAGAGGACCCTTCTTCTGATTTTATTTTCTACTTGAAAGCTCAAGGCCATGGCAGACGAAAATGTTTCAGGTTTCCTATTTTTGGTCCTCAAGATGGGCCAAATGGAAAAAAAAAATTATTTGATTTTGGCAATAATTGCAGCCTGCATTTTGGTATTATCTTGTTGTTGTCTCGTTTTTTTTGTTGCTGCCCTTGCTTAATTTGAATTTGGGCAAACATTGTAACCGATTGTTCTAATCAAAGGTAAAATGTTGTTCTTTCTAATCTAATCTATTTATCTATCTATCTTGTTCGCATAAAATACTAGTTTCTCGCTTCATAAGTAGCACTTCAAAAATGATTTTGATATGGTGTAATAATGCAATGGCTTGTAGGCCATGTTGATATCAAGCAGGCAAAGCCACATCAACGTTCAAAAAAATATTATGTATGTCCAACAAGTCTCCATCTTAAGAAATTATTCACAAAAATAAATAGAGAAACAAGTTGCTAATGCAACAAAGGGGTTGCCCTTTATACGTTTCTATCTGTGTAATGTAATTATGATACCAGACAAGTACCAACCTTAGTAATTTGGTCTAATAAATTTATAAACGGTGCTTTCACAAAATTTGGCCCTTTTATATATTGCAATTCTTAACACTAAAGTTGTCCTTTTGATGAACCCAAATGGGTTCATTCGTACACTTTTTGAAATTCTATTATAGCTCCGAGATAAAAGAATTTGTCTACATACTCACAATATGTTGTCCTCCATGAGTGTACATATAAGGAAAAAATTTATGAAAATATAGAAAGATCCTATTACCAAACATAATGTGGAGTTTGAATGCAAAGGGATCAAGTTTATTCTCAAAGTCTTTAACATTTCTCACATTGTTTTGCAAATATGATTTTTCTAGGGAATTCTAATTCTTCCATCTTGTAAATCATGATGTAAGAAATCTATCACAAGAAGAATTAGAAAAATCTATGGTAGAATTTCGAGAAATAATTCCTTAAAGTTTGAAGTTCATAAGTTCTTTATGGACCCATTAGGTCCCCCGAGGGTCAAAATTTTTGAAAATCCTACCCACTTTTTGGAAAAATGAAATCCATTTAGCAAGACGTGTAGTGCCTTAGTATCTATTTCCATTGAAAAGTAATAGTACCTTCACATTCTTACTCTATTTCAAATATCATGGATATGAAATGGTTCCTGGATGTCTGTTTTTGAGGAAATTCTTTATGGACTGACCGGGTCTCAAGGATTGAAATTATGATTTGCTCATTGATACACCAAATTTTTATGAAATCACATGAAATTTGAAAAATGAATAGACATTTGTAGGCTACGCTCATAGAAAATTAATGTAATCTTGAAATTTGTATTCCATGTTGCTGTCATGAGATTATATCATATCATCAAAACCATTGAATTGAGTGTGTCAAACTCATGAAGAATTCTATTGCCATTGAATATGGTGTGTACAACTCAGTTAATCTTACAACCGTGTTCATATTTAAAAATCTCAAAGTATCGTGGGAAGAACTAGTCCCCAATATGGGTAGGGATTGAGGGACCCATAATGCAGGTTCATGAACCCAAACAGTTCCTGAGACAACTCTAGTGTTAAGCAACACTGCGATTTTTCACATCACATTCTTCAACTCTTTACGACGAGGAAATTACTATCACGTTTTATACAAGACAAGATATGAGTTGTAGCTTGTTGAATTTGCAGGTTTTGTCGGATGCGAGGACCACAAACATAATTTTCTGGCATGACAATACTACCCTTCTATTAAAAAGTTGCAACTTGTTGACAACTTATAAAAATGTTAGATTCCATCCAGTACTAATTTAGTTTCTAAATAGATCTTAAAAAGGAGGCAAACAAATATAATAAAGTTTTGAAGAAACGTGAGGGAGCGTGAACGGGGTCAAATGAAGATTAAGACGTGCCCTGTGTCCATTCAAATGCGAGCTGCAGTAGCATTATTTCATAGCCGGATCCAAATTTGTTGTGCATGAGAAATGGGGGGGATCCATTTCCATGTTGTAATATTTATATGGTGTATTGTTGTACAATTTATGGGCGGGTGTGGAGCTTTAAGGTGCCCGGAAGAGTCAAGAATGGAGGCTTTGCCATTTAATTACTTTGCAGAAGCTTCAGAATTGAAGATCTACTCAGGGGCTTTAACACAAGAAGAATGCATCACACAATGCATGGAGAATTGTTTCTGCGCCGCGGTCGTGTATTCCAGAGCCTCATTTTCCTGCTACTATGCACAGCAGCTCCCTGCCCTGAAGCAGATCAAGGGTTATTATGACTCCCAAGAGATAACCTACTTGAAATTGAACAGCCATTCTAGACAATTGCTTGCTTTGCCCCATAATAAGGTTAAAAGATGGCTTATCATCTCTGCAATTATAAGCGCTTGCCTTATTGGCCTGTCATGCCTTTGCAGTATCCTGGGCAAATTATGTTGCTGACTTATTATCATCACATTACTTATACTTTGCTCCTTAGATCTTCCTCCAAGCTTCTTTGGAATGTTTATTACATTGTAAGTGACTGTCAAATCATTTTACTAAAACTGGTCTACAGTTTCAATGATTTTTCTTCTATATGTGATATGAGCCTCTTCTTAGCAATAATATAAAATAAAAGAAAGCACCGATAAGCTAGAAAAGCATTTACTTTTTTTCTTTGCATCCCAATCAATTCATCCCACAACCTCTTTGCCTTGGTCAAGCCATGACGTTTGACCATCTCCTTCATATTGTTGGCTATCCCTTAGTATCCTTCTCTAACGTATCCACTCTAGATAACTAGACACCCTAGGAAAACGATGGTTTTAACAAATTCCAGAATTGTCAATTTGAATAAAATAATCCGTACAATTATTTCTATATTAGCATTTGCACATGAATTTGAAAGCATAAAGTATAATGTATAAGTGTAAAAACGTATAATGTATATTGTAAGTGTAAAACAGAAAATGTAAATGTAATGTAATGTAAATTAAATCACATGATTGAGACTCTCGAGTCCATGGGCTAAACGATTACAAGAAAAATGGGTTTTCGGTTGGGCACTAAAAGCCTTGTGCCTCCAATGTAGTTCCTAATAAGTATAGATCCAACAGCTCTTTTCTTTCTTTCCAATTGAGGTATGTACCCAATTTTCTGGGGGGTAGATGTAATAAACCATTCAAAGTGTTTTTCACGAATCCCATATTGATTCCATGCTAGATAATCAAATGTCGTGCATTGAAGCAAGGCATGTTGTTCATCCTCTACCATATCCAAACAAGATGGACAAGCCAAACTCATGAGGAATTCTATTTTTCCATTAGGGGATTTGGGGGTCTCAAAATGGCCTCCCTATCTCCGGCCATTCCCGCCATATTTCCGGCTCCTTTTTCCCATGCCACCTGGGATGCAAAATCTCATCATTCACATTTACTTGAAAAATCTCCTCCTAAGGGGATTTCTGGCGTTATTCATGGCGCCCGTATGTATTTAATTTCGCTTTGTTGTGTAACATGTGGCGTGTTCTAAAAGCCACTGCTTGCATTATAAAGATCTTGTGACTCATGGCCGGTGTCTCTTGGTTTTGTCCGGATACCGCCGCGTGTCATCGATTCTTGTGCTATTTTTCATTTAGAGGCCGTGGCCATACAAACTTCACTTCCACATTTCAAAATTTGAATGTGTGGGTTGGAAGCTTGTATCGACTTTTCATTTCGGTAAGGCCAAGTGCTTCTTTGGGTGGTTCACATGGAGAAGTTTAGGCCCTCGGCAGGAGTTAAGATCATTAAAAATGTTGCATCAGCTCACGCAAGTTGGATCTTGCAAGGGCTGATTTTAAAAGGGTTGAATTTTTTGCCTAAATTAAGTTCAATGAGAGTTTTAAGCGGCGCTGCGATTCGTCCATGTGGGCCCGGCGATTAACCTGGATCTTTACTTCATCCCACATACAAGCCTCGTGCCTACACCAAATTTGAATTTGCTTAATGTATAAAAGCATGGATTGTAGGAGAATGGACTTCGATTTCCATATGCACGTTACAAATTTAAAAATCCAGGGATTAGCACGGACGTTCGCTCAATAAGCCCGGAATTCAGGCCGGGCATTACAAATTGTACACCTTCATTTCAAGGCCGCGGCGATCCACGTGAAGATGGAAGCTCCAAATGATGTGTGGATAAGGATCCATATCGACTCTCATCAATATGCTCCGGTCTTCAATCGCCAAAAAGGAGGTCTAAGAAATAAGAACTTAGACCTCGGCGTGTTGTGTCTTGGGGCTCAAAAAGTGTCTTCCATGGAATCCGGATGGCGGTTTATATCCATTGGACCGTTGGTGGCAAGAAATCATTCGGGATTTCAAGTTTAGTCCCATTTGTGGGGGTGACTCTTGCCTCCTAGGATATTGTGAGAGATTGAGAGAGGATGAAGGCATTCGAATCGATACAGTTCTTGAGATGAGGTACCCCCGGATAAGGAAGGGAAATGTCGAGAAGATGCTAATAAATGACATTATACTTTGCAATGCTAAGGGTTTATACATTCTTGAAGTACAAAGATTATGGTGTTTGTGTTTAGATACCTCTAATACAAGAAGTCTTTGACTACTTTTAACAATAGATTTCTTTAAAATCTATTCTTATTTAAATTATAACAAAATGAGTCTTGAAACTCTTTAAGTAGTAGAAGAACTCTTTGACTAGTTATCCATTTGATGACCATTTTTAAGAAAATATGATATGTGATATTCTTATATGCAAACATTCATAAAATTTATGAACATTGAAGGTCAAAAGCCATCCTTGTTTAAAGAGGATCATATGATCACGAAATCTTCATCTTGTGGTAATTGCATATAAAAATTAGCTGAACTTGATCCTTAAAAATAAAAAAAATAAATAGAAACACAAATATTGAACTTACAACTTAAGCAAACAAATAGTATTTTAATAAACCAACACTTTATATACTAACACTTTACACTTTAAATAAGATATTTCTTTCTTTCCTTTTACTTGAAAGCTATTTTTTTTTTCAAGATGGATCACACCGTTTAAATAATACATATGCAAAAAAAAGGGACACACTAAATTCGCATGGTGTGATCCACTTATTTGTTGTCAAATCAAAATTAAACACAAGTACTCATTCCTATTTGTATCTAAAAATGCTTTACCACTCTTAAGTACATAAGTCATTATCCCTTTTCAAAGAGCATATTATTTTTAAGAAGGATCACACCAAGCGAATGAGTACATATGCAACAAAAATGGAACACACTAAATTAAGGTCGATGTGATCCACTTTTTTATTTGTTGTCAAATTAAAATTAAACACAAGTACCCTTCTCATTTAATGCTTTACCCCAAGTGCATAAAGTTATTAGTTCTTTTCAAAGAGCATATCTTTTTTGAAGGGATCACATCAAGCATCCTATTTGCATCTAAAATACTTTACCAACTCTAGTGGTACATAAAGTTATTAGCCCTTTTCAAAAAGCAAACACTTTATCAATAAATGAGCACGTCCACATAACCACACTTAACTTCATAAGACACATATATATTCTTTTTATTAAAAAGATAATCAAAGTAATTTTACTATAGAAAGTCATCTTTTTCCAAAAGATCACACCAAAGCGAATTTTGTATAAGCTAAAAGGTTGGAATATACTAAATTAGCGATGGTGTGATCCACTTTCTTGTTTGTTGTCAATAGATAATAACACCAAGTCCCTCATCAATAGTCTCCCATTTGCATATAAAATATGTATCATTCCAAGTTATATTATGTTTTATGAACTAAACTTTTTCAAAAAGAGGGTCCCAAAACAAAATACAAACATTTAATCAATAAGCCAACACTTTACCAACAACCAAAGCTTTATTAAATAAGATTTTTATGTTATTTTATCAAACCTAACAATGTTTCCATATGTGACACTTTGAGTTAATTTCCATCCAAAGGCTCATGAAAGCGACATTTTATACAATATATCTTTTGGAGCTTTTTGTGTCGTGGCATTAAGTAAACACCTCTAATGGAGCAAATATTTTGTAACTCATTTTTTTCAACAACCACGGATGCCGCGTCTTATCAAACATTTCTTCATTGCAGGGACACCATTCTCATAAGGCTTGCACAATTAAAAACAAAAGGGTCATGGGACTTACTTTCAAGCTCGGCTCCCACAACTTTACAACGTAAAACTAGATGCCCATTGTCCCGAATGTATATCTTGGAAAAGCATGTCTCTTATGTCCATATGTTAGACAACAACGATGCTAGTAATGCTTTCCCTCCTCTCAAATCGACATCCGATAAATATAGCCCAAAGAAAAATATTTGATTCGGTGAGTGAATATAAATCAAGAAGAGGGAAGAAAAAAAGAAGCAAGGATCACATGGCGAAATCTCACTACACATTTACAAAGTGCATATGCATTTTCATGGTGTGATCCATGTATTATTGAGGGTGCAAATTTGCAAATATCCTCCTCTTCAAATCCCTTCCCTCCTCCCTTCCCTTTTTTTTGCAATATACTATCCATAGCATTTATTTTGAATCCTATAGTTCTACCTATTCATTCGCGTATGAATGTAAAACTCCGGCGATGTAACTCCATAGTCACCCTTCGTTAAGGATAGCATTCTCACCCACGAGCCTATGGATAGATATCCTTCCACCGTCAGACGATCGATCGTTGAATTGTAAGAATGAATGGCGGAGGGGAACAATACGAATGGGAAGAGCCGAAAAAAGTAGGAAAACTTCGGGAATGAAATTTGGGTGTAGTAAAACATGGCATGTAACGTCGTTTGCTTGTCCGCATAT
The DNA here is from genome assembly GCA_021234155.1 of Isoetes taiwanensis. Classification (NCBI taxonomy): domain Eukaryota; kingdom Viridiplantae; phylum Streptophyta; class Lycopodiopsida; order Isoetales; family Isoetaceae; genus Isoetes; species Isoetes taiwanensis. Next base: position 2,445,344 of record JAJEKV010000008.1, read on the forward strand.
CGCCCTCACCAAGTTGTTGCTTAACTCTATGCTTTCCATGAAAACACGGACACTATTGGAGACTTGGATTCCAAATGAAGAGCGAAAAATGAAGGGATGCACGTGAAGCGCTAATGTGAACAATGGAAATCTTGGTGCCAAAATTTGATAAGGTGGTTGGTGCATGTGGGCATGTGCATAGTAGGCGGAAAAGTAGCCATTATTTTGGTCCGCGATACGATTTTCTAAAATGGGGCCATTAATGTGGTTGCAATGAATGCACAAACATGTCCTATGAAATTTTGCCATGTGGATGCCAAGTAAGCCCGCTCCTCTTTTCTACTTGCCAACTAATACTAACTTTGGAAAAAAATGCAAACATCATTGGTCGCGAAAACATGACGTGGAATCAGGCATCAAGATATGGGCCATTTTGAGACCCCAAATCCGCCCTAATGCAACTTCCACTTCCAGGTGATGAGAACTGAGTCTTATTTGAGAGAATAGTTTTCGTCTTCTTCGATCTAAACATGATTTCAGATAGTGTTGCTCTCCATAAACCACCATGGGATTTATCTCTTTTCTATAAAATTCTCTTTTCGTCCCTAGATCTTGATTGGGCCATAAACGGTGCTGAGCCTTTTCCTCGACCCATTGCCTGATTCACTCCTGTTTTTTGAGTTCTTCAATCGGGATGTCCCATAGACGAGCCCATTTGATCAGCTGCTTAAACCACCCAGGGCAGCATTGATGATTTGACTCTTGAAGAGCTTGATATGGCAGCCGATTTGTTTCCATCCTTTTTACTCTAGCATAGTACAGCAATGTTTGGTAAAGAGCTTCTACTTCTAGTGAATACATGCCGCTTTCAGTCAAGAGCATCTCATATGGGGTCTTTAACTGCACCCAATTCTTCCAATAAGAATCTTTTCAGCACTTGTTCTATTTTCTTCCATTTGTGTCTTACTTGTGAGTCCACGGCCCCAGCGAGGCAAGCATATCTGAATCGACGATGCCGCACTAGAATGCGAAATAGAAGTTTTCTAAATGGCCATTGCCATATACAATATTACGAGTAATAACTCAAACATATATATAAAGCTCTGTATCCTCCCCGATATTCTTTTTCCCCTGAGATTCCATTTGTAGTTATTGGAGAATTCGACCCCTAGATACTTATAATCCTTCACCTTGTTCCAAGCTTTCCCCATCTAGAACCATATCAATATTTTTCTAGGCTCCTATAACCATTACTTTGGTCTTTGATTTATTTACTTTCATCCCTCGTTGAGCAAAAAATTGCTCTAGTGCCAACAAGTGTTGCTGAAGGCTCTTTTAGTTAGTGCTATCGGCCACATCATCTGCACATGCTGAGGAGGATTTTTAGCACATATTGTCCCGAGGCGAGCCCCCATTTCCAGCAGCCACATTGAGCCATTCTTCTAGCTTTTGTCTATAAAGATTCCAAATAGAGCTTGGGGATAACGGACATCCCACCTTCCTCCTACATTGCACTCAATTTTTTGGTCCATCTAAAGGAAAAGAAAGCTGAATTAAGACCTTCGTGGGAGAGCTCTTGCCTCTTGCTTGTGTCCGGTTGAAGGTGCCTTCATATCCTCGCATTCTCTCTCCAGCTTTCCTCTTGACACTTTCGGTAATGCCTTTGTGATCTACAAAGCGGCCCAAGAAGTAACGCGTCAGTGTACCCTTGGATCCTTCACACACTCTAAGAGTTATCGGATGGTTTGAGTGATCCTTTTGGAAACCAGCCTGCCCTATGGCCCTTATCCCATTATCTTTCGCCCATGAGCTCAATTTCTATCTATATTGTTCCAAAGCGGTTTGGCTATGATGTTATCGCGGTTATGCGGTAATTAGATCACTAAATCTCGATCTCGGCTTTGAAAATGGTGACTATCCTGTTCAAGCACCATGCATTAGGAAACCCGTTTCTTACTGCCTTGTTATAGAGGTCTGCCGGTTTAGTATGCACAGCATGGCCACTCCATTTTAATGTAAAGCGTGAAATATAAACAATAGAGTGGCATCAACAATGAACCTGGAATCATTAATCAAGAATCCAGAACTAAGAACTGGCTTTAGAATCATCTGTATATGCAGAACCACCTGGAATTACTAAAGCTTGCATTGATTTTGAATGCAACAAAAAAAATTCAAGATGAACAGGCAAACCTGTTTTCGACATGAAAAGGTCCATGTAGACCGCTGGTATACAAGCTCCAAGCATTTTTATCCACTAATGATGGATCTGTATATCATCATCTTGCTTTGGCTGTACGAAATCCACCACAACTCTATCTCTTCATAGATTCATAATTCATAAAAAATCAAGCATCAAAAGCTTATTTGCTATCATAGCTCTGCCATCAAACATTTTCGATGCAGTTCATGCCCTTGGACTCGGACACATTTTATTGAATCAAACTAAGTTTAGTTTTGAGCCAAGCCCTCACGGTCTTATTAGCCAAAAACAATCAGTTTAGCGATGAAAGCGGTTTGGCATGATAACCGTTCTTATTGGTTTAGAAGACATGCGCATGCATGATGAACAACTTCTTTACCCGCATCTCAATGATCTTGCCGTCGGGTGTTGGGAAGGTCACCTTCCGCTTTCCACAATCAATAATGGCCCCTGCTGGTCCAAGGTACTCCATACCTATTATCAAGTCGTGACTGCTAATACCCATTACTTCCCCCGGATCTTAATCCCCAAGTCGATGTCAAAAGTTGATTCTTTTACCCCGCCGTCTGCTTACGCTCCCACTTGCTAAGACAACGGGCGCGGCTGACTTTTTGGGTTTCAACTTCAACATTTGAACCATTCTGGGAGATGCAAAGTTATGGCTACTTCCCCGATCTATCGAGGACTATAAATGACTTGGCCTTGGCCTTTCCACTTGTGGAAATTACTTTATACTGGCTCTCTCACGCTTTCTCTGTATCTGTGCGGCAAGATGACACTCACCACGAGATGTAGTCGCGGGCCTCCTCGTAGGTGCGTCGTCCCATCAAAGTGTCCCAATCTCCCAACTTCGCTGGCTGGCACTCATGACATAAAGAGGCGGTTCTTTGTCCTATGGCCTGGCTGGAAACACGCGGAAATAAAATTTTGCTTTTTCTATGCACTCATCTCTTTTTCCTTGGGCATGGCCTGCGAAGGATCATAGCGCTGGAGTAGTTTGCCCTTCTGTTTGTCTTTGAAGATGCACCTTCTTCTCCTGCTTTGCTTCGCCAGATTGCCACTATATGGGGCTCTAAAATGGTCCTGGGCTGGCTGTCCCTCGGGCCTAAAACTGCACGCTGCCTTGCCTTTATCTTGGTATCTTGCTGCCTCGCCCGCTATTAAGGATACTGTTCCTTTAGAGCTTATTGCTTTGGACTCGGCCCGATCTTGTTCTCGGGTTTTATTGCCCCTTACAAACGGGATCTCCTCATTCGGACCTTCAATGTAGCTTTCCATGGCGTGCTTCTCACCTAACTTTGGCACACATCGACCTTAGCCTCATAAATTCCTCCGTGTATTTACGTCTTGATTTATTTGCCTTCTTTTGCAACTTTGTAGAGCTGGCGCATCATCTTTGGACTTGTGCTCTCTTGGGATAATGAAGCGAAGGCTTTAGCAAACTTCTTGAACCTGCCAAGCATCCACTGCTTAAGCCATGAGCCTTGGCATAGCCCTTCCACCAAATCGCGTCTTTGCTCCTTGGCGGGTTCCCATTTGTTGCTACCTGCCTTTATCCTTATCCTTCATACCATAGGCATTGCGATATTACATCATCTCGTCAAATACGGCTTGCGCCTCCATGCGACGCTTGTTCGCGAGAATTGCTCGAGCTTCTGGCCTTCAAACATTTCCCAATCACGAGTCTACTTTCTTACGGTAGTGGAGGGTTCTTGGCGTAATCCCTTTGTCGTCCAGATCGGGGTGGTTCCTCGCCTTTCGTCTGCTTTCCGGACTTGGTTCTGCCCTTCTTCTTCCTCGAGAATCGGATGCGAATGAGCTTGGGCTTAGGAGGTCGAGCTGGGGGACCTTCCTCTCTTGCTCCTCTTCTTGTCTCTGTTCTCCGGCTGATGCTTGCGGCGTTGGCGTTACCCACGAACACTGCTCACGCTTGTCGGCGATAGCAAAGCCTTTATCGTTTGTCGAGTCCGTCCTCATTTTGCGATATTTCTTCTTAAAGGGGTCATTTGTCCAAATTCTTCAAGCGGGGTTCCTTGCGGGCGTGGCTTTGGTAGTGTTCCTCGTAAAGTTCCAGTACGGTACCGTTCTCTGCTTTCGGGCCTCTAAATTTTGCATACAAGTGGTTCATATCTACATGGTTAAGTTTTCCTGCGGCTTTCTTGCATTACTTATGTTTGTTGGCATGGTTGGGGACACAAAATATATCAACAAAACATTTATAGTGCAAAGAGAATATTATATTTATATTTTATATTACACTAATACAAGAAATTGCAACTTCATCGCTAATCATTCCTGATGCGGGTAAGATGGATTATCCTCGGGGAACTTTTCACTTGGGCTGTTCCCCTTTGAATGGCCCAAGTTCCTAAGTGACATTGGCTGGAGATCCACCTTGCAATGCTCTGCCAAATCTTCTATTAGCGATTGGGGAGGTATAAAGTTAGCGTCGCGGCGATCTTACTTTTGCCGCGCAGAAGGTATGGCCCGGTCGAAGGCGTCGAAGTGCTACGCTCTCTTCACCCGTGGATTGCATGCACCGGTGTTAGGGGTAACCGCATGCGGCGAATCACGAGGGTCAACAGCCATACTCCTTCTAAGCCTGCGGGGGTGAACTTGCGGTGGATAACGCTATTCTTCCATCCATTAGCGGGCGTGTAATAAGCGTAGTGACACATCGGTTTCGCGAGGCGAGTCCTCGGCCACTTTCGGTATCCAGCTGCAGGTTGCCTTCTGAAATCATCAACCTCCACTGCAGTGACTCCACCTGATCTCCTCGACCGTCACGTAAACCCCCCCACGAGGTCGAATTCACACATCCTATCCCTGGAGGTCTTGAGGGCCAGCTTCGCCGTTAGGATGTTTGAGGCCCATGGCGGATCCCCATTTGTTCCTGAAGAGCAAAAGGGAACTCTTCCTCGCTCGGTAGCTTGTTTCGGCCTTGTCGCCTCCATGTCACGATGTTCTTTGTAGGCTTGGATGCCTGGAGGTAAACTCTCCCGATGTAAATTAATGCGGCTTCCCTTAGGGGAAGTCGACTCTCCTCCCTCCTGGACGATGAAGTCGTCCAAGTCCGTTCTTCTGAGTTGGTGCAGCAACTCTTCAGGTCGGTACTCCTTTCCCCGCACTTTCAGGAGGTTTGAATGCGGCTTAGGAGCGTAAACTCCCCACCTTCTCAATTTTGATAATGGGAGCTAGGAGAGCAGGATGCCTAACCCCAGGGGAGTGGTGCGACCAGGAGTCTCCGCCTTCTTTTCAAAGTCTTGCCACTCTGCTCGCTTGTCAAAGCTTCCGGCCGGGTCGAAGCACCGACGTAGTCTTCCTCTTCCTCAGTTCTCGTTTCATCCGAAGTCTTCTTCCTTCCTTCTGCTCGCTCATACTGCGGTGAGGAGTCGATTTATTCTCGCCGCTATGGCTAATACTGGGTCCACGCCCATGGGGAATGGAGGTTTCCCCTGCGGTGTTCGGCGATTATTGAGAAAGATTGCCGGGCGTTGTTGAAAGAGAAGTACTTGGTCACGATTGGCCGGTCGGGGACCATTGAAAACAGTGTCGGTGCTTTGTTTGTGAGGGTATTTGGTGTTAGGGACATCGTCTAATCTTTGCCGAGGAAGCGTCACAGGAACAAAATATCCCTACACAAGGGGAGTTACTTGGCTACCTAGCTTGGAACTTCGATCAAGACTCTACTATAAGGCGGGGTTCGTGCAGGTTGCTTGACGCCTACCTCCTGCGAAGACTGGAAGATTTGTTAACGCCGCCCCGCCAATGAGCATGAGCGCCCGCGCCATCTGCGATCTCCGAGAAATTGCCATTGATTAATTGCGGAAGAGGGTAACAAACGGTTTACCTGAGCTCTCGAGGGTTAAGAAATCGGCTAGAAGGGCAGGAGCATTTGTAGGGTGCTATCGAGAAAATGAGGGTCTATTTATAGAAAAAAGGAAACCCTAATTTTTTGGATGACTTGAAAATTTCCTAGATTGGGTAATTTAACTTATCGAGGTCAAAATAGGAGTTTGAGGGCTATATGAGATGCTTGAACAAGGCTAGGTTACCTAAAAGATGCTATCAAAATGGGTTGAAGGTGACTTTGACAAGTCGGTGAAGAATGGTAAAAGGTCTCCGCGACTAGCCTAAGCCTTCAAAACTAACTTTTGTTTTTCGCACCCGGTAGAAATGTGAGACATCGATCTCATTCGATCAAAGGTGTTCAATTTGAATTGAAACTAATGGTGTAAGGTTGATAAGGGCTCATCAAATTAAGGCAGTAATCGACCCCTTATTTGGTCAATTTGGAGCTGTTTGGCTAAGTTTGGTAGGTCTCACAACTAGCCCTGGCTTCAATATAACTTTTTGTTTTCGACGACCGGGAAATGTGGAGACATCATGTCTCTTGCCAAAATGTCCTATTTCACCGAAATAAAAGCTAAAACTTATTAATTTGTTCCTAATTAACCAAAGTTTATGTCATCAAGGTACAAAAATTGCTCTATATTACAAAATTTTTAATTATTTACAACAAAAAGTTTCTAATGCTTCTCCTTAATGCGGGTCGCAAGACTCATGTCTTGTCGTGATTAAGGTTACCCGCAAGTGAATGAGTGCAGCTGTGAATCTTCAAAATGTTGCACTATCTTTGCCTCAACCAGCCTCTTGCATTGCTAGCGCTGGGCTTGAAGTGACTCTAAAGTCTGCGTTAGCCGGGCGCATCACTTCAATAGGCGAAGTTGCAGAGGTGGGAGGCCGGCTGCTTGTTGCGGGAAGTGTCTAATCTCCTTTCCAGCAGCTCTTCTCTCCACCTCCTTCCTACTCGGCTTTCTTCTGGGTGGCGGCAGGAACCCAGGCAGGTGGTGGCGGCCTTAAGGTTTCTTTGCCCCAGTTAGTCCTTTCCCTCGATGAACTTAACCACTGTTTTCTTCATAACATTTGTTATGGGCCTCCCATTTTCTTCCATGTAAGCCTCGTGCTCTCTCATCTTCTAAATAAATCTTCACATGGGGCGTGAGAGCTACGGGCAGGTGGGTGGTTGCTTCTTTCTATCATCTTGCAGGGTACTCGGGGGACTTCGCACTTGGTCTTTCTTGGGGTTGCTCGGTCTTTCGGGTACTTCCTCGTCTGGGTGCTTGGAAGGCTTCCACTGCCCGGTGACATTAGGTTAAAGTCCTCCTCAGAAGATTCGTCGGAGGGGTTTGGGGAGGTTAATCGGGGTTAAGCTCCTTGATGATAATATTGGGGTTGACCTCTTCATGGCGGGAATCCCCTTAGATTCTCCTTATACCGACCACGAACTTCTTCGCTTTCTTCTTTTATGCCTTTTGTTCCTCTTCCTTTTTCCTCTTTGTCTTCCCTTCTCTTAGCACCGTGCTGATGAACCTTCTGAGTGCACTACCTCCGTGACCCGGCTCAGGGCCTGGTCACTTGCTCATCACTTTCGAGGATCTCTGTGGGTCTTGTCACAGATAGTGCACTTGTTGTTCTAGCCTAGGATCTCGCTCTATTCCTTCATACACCCTCCTAATCTCCTCGTCCATGGAGTTGATGATAGCCTCGTCCTGCACTGCTTGGTTGAAGCCCTCAATCGAATCGGGCGTGTCTTGCTCCTCATCCGGCGAGCGTCCCCTCCTGGGGCACCTCTCCACCCAGGCTTGTCTTAAATGATCTCATACTCTCGGTGGCTGGTGGCTCGCTGGGCGGCAGCTTCCTTCGCGATGTTTTAGTTCGAACCATGCTACGGATCGTCAATCCGGATAAAAGCGTAGAGAGATAAGCCTAAGTTAGGAAGAGAGCGGATTTCCAGGGCTTAGACGAAAAAATGAGGGGGTTCTACATCTATTATAGCTTGAAATTTTAGGTCAAAACTCAAGTTGCTCTGTTTAACATGCTAAAGAGCACCAACTTATCTAAAACTTATACTTATTTCAGACTTTTCTACCTATTGGTCTCCACGGCTTAGCCTCGTTCCCGATACTAATATTTAGTTTCGCGACGGTGGCGGTATGAATCCTTCCATTCTAGGGTTTTAGATGAAATCAAAACATGCTATTCTAACTAATTCCTACCTTGGAATTAGCCTTACCACATTATTTTTCTCAAATTCATCATGTTTTGGTGTTCTTGGCTCGATGTCTCCGCGGCTTAGCCTAAACCAAAACAAAAATTTAGTTAGCGACGGTGTAGTGAGACAACCACCTCACTTGGAAAATTTTGGCTCATTCTTTTAATCTTGTTAAATTCAATTCACTTAATTGTTACTAACAGCATAAACTACAAAGGTGGGAGAAGGTACCACTTTTAGGGAGCTTGAGGATCCTATCAAGTTAGTACTACGAGAGACATGGTCGGTGCTTTGCTCCTTTGGTCTCCAGAACATTGCTCTGGAATACCCTTTGATTGTAGGGTTCCTTCCCTGACTCCATCGTCGGGGCCCTCACATATCAGCACCGTGCTGGTCGATTGGGAAGGTGAAGGTGTCGATCTGTCTCCGGGGCCTACCTAGGCTGAGCGTAAACATACATGTCGATTAGTACATACATCAACTCACATGACCATCACTGAAGGATGGTCCTCCCACATATCTGCATAGACAGATCGTACATCACATGAGGAATCCTGCAAGGCTCGAGACTCGAAGGGGTGACGGGTCTCCAGTTCATTGCGGGGCGAATTCATGGCAATGGATTTGGGCAACATAAACTATGTATGGGGTTGTCCACTCCATCGCCCTCTATTTTTGCTGCGGTAGGCTGAAAAGTGTTGGAGGACACGGCGTAGCAGCATGGGATCACATGGCCAGAAGGGGTGTTCACAGGTCTCATCCTCCCGATTCGATGGTGGGGTAGGGATCACTCTCCCCAGGATCAACATCTTGACTCGGTGACTAGAGGGAGACCCAGCGCGTGTTCGATGAACCCGGAAGTGTACACCACTTCACGGGTGTCGGGAGCCCATGCCCACCCGCCTCGATTGGTAAGCCATTGAACCTAGTCACAATCGATCCCACGGTAGGCTTTACACCGAGGGATCGTTCGAGAAATCGAGAACATGAACCTCCTTCTTTGGCCCTTCACCCAGTGTGGCTCTTGTACCGCAGTAGGTCTGATTGTGCTAGAGAGAGGCTACTCTAGAACATCAACTTCTGAAGCTTTGGGGCCTCTACCCCCTTCAATGTGAGGTTCACAGAGATACATCATCCAAATACATCCTGAAGAACCCCAAGAACTAGAACCCAATACTTGAGAGTTAGGTTCTTTGGTTAGTGTCCGAATCTAAGTTCTAGACTAGCTACTATGGGCAATTTAATAGTCTAAACCTCTGATTCTATGACTAGAGACGGTTTAAGCTAAATTGACCAGAAAACTCTGATCCTTGGTGGCTCCTCGACTGAGTTCAACCATCCTGCTTGGCGGTCGGAGGCGATGGTGCAATTAAGCAGGCGTCACGGGAGGCGGTTTTGGCTCTGAGGCAGCCAAGGCGGGCTCTAAACCAGGGCGAAAAACTAGCAAGAAAGGTTTTCCTAATAGACATGGGGTTTTTGGACTGGGGTTTCCAATTGCA